>JAULBZ010000880.1:0-25799 GCA_032360805.1 Neoturris breviconis | reverse complement strand
TAGAACCTTTCTACATAACATACAAATAACATTTGGAAGGAGGAGATAACATTTTATCCCTACCTTCGACGTATTTCAGCGAGCGATACAAATAAACAGCTTCGCTCGCTTCCCGTACGGACCGCCATTTTGAAATTCTTGTCTCTCTTATTTTTTTCTCGCTACTACCACCTGCGTTTATCTCTCAGTGAATTTTTCAAAAATTAATTTTTGTGTTATATATGTATGTATTTAGGAGGGTGCCAGCTTTCTAGAACAGTTTATTTCATGGAATTTGAATAAGTTTAGTTCAAGTTTTAGCCGATTGAAATATTCAGATTTTTTTTTTTTTTTTTTTTGTAAATCACGGAAAGTCATGTTCGCTATTTCCGTAAATGAAACATCGGTGCCGTGGACATCTGTGAATGTCCGATGAGGGATCGGCACCCTCCTGTTTATTTATTTATATAGGATTTTGTCTGCTGTGGCTGATGGTTGATGGCGGCTTTCTCACCAGTTTGCACCTTAGGTGCACCTCTGATGTTTGGATCTGTGTGATGTGATGTCCAATTAAAATAAAAACAAGTCTGATGCATGATGTATACCTAGTGTATTTGGTCCATATTATAGGGGCCACGTCCATACTAAACTGCCACGGATAACGGGACATGATCCAATCATTCTCAAACAGTCATGTCCCGTTATCCGTGGCAGGTTGAATATGGACGTGGTGCCTTAGGCAGCATTGACAAAATAATTTTTTTTTAATGACTTTTGGCCGTTAAGTGGGGAGGGGGTACCCTATCACTGGAGGCCGTTAAAATTTTGAAAAATAGTAAGAAAATCTCTCAAAGCTCATATCGGATCCATTTCTCTTTCAAAAATTACATAAAAACGTATTTTTGCCTCGTTTCCCCTGACAGCTTGCATCTACCATTTTTGTTATTGTTATTTTGGGATTTTACAGATTTTTTCTTAGAACTTTGCAGAACTATTTCTACCTGAAACCCCTATTTTAAAGTTGGAGATCATATGTTTTTATGTTAAGACACTTGGTGAAGTTACCTACCCGTTTCCCAGATTTTTTAAAAATCGAGTGTTCAGATTAAAATTTTGGCATTTTCCAATATTTTCAGTAAAAACATGGAAACCATGTCAAAAGAACATTAAAATGCCTATTACCTAAAATAACTACCTTAAGAGAAGAAATTTTGGCGGGAATTTAATTTGGCGGTTGGCAAAATCGGATTAAGTTGCTACAGATAAATTAGCTCGGGGATGGAATAGACAGCTGTTTTCAAGTTTTTAGCGTTTTTAGACTATTTAGATTGTGTAAATATTTATAAAAAAATAATTTTTTGTTTCTTTAGAAATTTGGCGGGAATTTAATTTGGCGGATGACGAAAATTTTTTAATTTGGCGGGAATTTAATTTTGCGGATGACAATTATTTTTAAATTTGGCGGGAATTTAATTTGGCGGTTTTGGGCAAATACCGCCAAATCCGCCAAATTTTCTTCCTGCCAAAATTTCTTCCCTTAAGGTATATATACTTAAAACTGCAAACAGAATGAAAAAAGCTTTATAGAACTTTTTTAATCAAATTTCTTAGAAAGTCCGGTTTATAATGAAAATGGTCCATTTAAAATTAATTGTGTTGACATCATCAGAAAAATGCTGACTTAAGCAAAAAATATTTGGTACCATTTTGTTTCTTTTATAATAGACTATAACTCTACAAAGTTTCATCTCAAACCTATAGTCGCAATTAATGCAATACATTTTTGCGGATTCGAAGCCTTCAAAAACAATGAATTTTGCGGAATTGATTTTTGCAGATATTCTTGTACACTAAGCAATTTTTCTTGGTTTTGCGGAATTAAAGATTGCGAATCAGATTTTTTGGTATATACTTAATTTGTCTAATAAAAATTAAGTATACTGTTTTTCAAAGAATAGGAATTCAGGACAAATTTGCATTCTTTAATTCTGTTCTTTCCCACATTCGCGGCAGCCATTCTACACAAACTTTTCGACCGCACAAAATTAGTGACAGTAAACATTTCAGTTCTTATCATTCATACCAGAAATGAAAAATCTCAAAGAATCCTGATGATATCAAAAACTAAACAACAACATTTTTTCTTGCATTCTCTGCTCTTTACTTGCATTAACTACAGTACACCACCTGTCATCGTTACATGCGTCATGATTTTAGTATATAAAATATGATATAATATGGACACTTGTTAGCTATTTCAATACTGTACTTCAGAATAATAATCAACGGGTAATTGACAGCATCATGCATGGAATGCTACTGAGTTGCAATTGTATGGCCCGAAAATCACTTATAGATTGTCATTTTATCTTCCATAACTGAATAAACATATAGAAAGTAATTTTGGCTCACAATGTGTCTAAGGTACACTTTAAAATAACTTGTAGAAAGTAATTTTGACTTGTTATATCTTCCATAGGTATCACTAAAATGACAGGTAGACCGTAATTTTGACTCATAAATCAGCAGATCCATAGGTATTATACAGTATTTGAAATAAGAGCAAATAATCACTGTGGGTGAGTGCTTTTTAGGCATTGCTTCAGGCTATACATAAAGTACCAGACTCAAAGTTATTTATGAATCGGTGGTTATGTACCAATTTTAACTGTTATATCACTGTGCGAAATAAGGGTAAATAAACACTGTGGAGGAGGCATTTTTGGCTATATTTCGAACACTGTAGTGTTTCTAAAACTCTTATAGGTTAAGAAGAGACATAGATTTTGAAATAGATTTTGATCTTCAGGTTTTTTAATTTTAATTACCAATCTGATGTATTGTAGATTAACATATTATATAACATACTTTCTTATTTTAAAAGAATACATTATTCACATTTGTATGATGAAAATATTGGTTGGAAGTTTACTAAAATAGATAGCAGTTGATTTTGGTAAGTAAAAACTCTTTTCTAAAACATGGAAACCTCTCAGTTATCTAACATGTGCAATTTTTGTGTATTTTTAACTGTAACTTTTTGTTTTTACTTTCTCTGAAGTCACGTTGGCATTTCCCTGTAGAAGAGCATCTTGGCTGCAGATTAGCCTCCAAAGATGCTCCTCCACAGCGGAATGCCGACGCGAATTCAGAGGTCTGTACTCTTTCAATATTGTCTCAGTTGTCTTTTCATACTTTTGTACATCCCTGTATTTTCTTATGTTCTTCCGTGTTAATTTCATATCAGCAGACTGGGCAAGATTTGAGTTAGTGGTTAAAATAAGAGAAAATAATCTCTATGGAGTAGTGATTTTTGAACATATCTGAAAACCTTCTCCACAGTGATTATTTTTTCTTATGATCAGCACACTGAAAATAATGATTGCCAGTGGTTGAAATTAGAACAAATAATTACTGTAGAGCAATGCTCAGAAATCCCTCCTCCACAGTGATTATTTGCTCTTATTTTGAACGCTGTGAGCAGTCAGTGTCCCAGGGGAAGAGTGCTAAAGCAATGATCTTGCAATTGATTGGTTTCTTCATCCCAAAGAAACCAATCAATTGCAAGTTCATTGACTTAACACTCCTCATTGTAGATTATAATAAAATTTGACAATTCATATTTTGTATACTCCTTTTCTTTATGATTACAAATTTGAAAAATTACATCCAATACTACCATAGTTGTTCTTTTCGACAGCCTACTATCTAAAATGTACCTAGTCATATTTATCATGTGAAAGGCCTCAATGAATTGAACTTTTGTATTCAAATAAGTAAAAACTTCAATTTCTTTTTGTTCATTTGAAGTTGTTTTTCTCAAAATAATCATTTGAAGTTTCATGTGGTATAGTGTATTGTATCAACATATTGACGATGACTTTGAGTAGGTATCTAATGGTGCTGGCAATGACTTTGAGTAGGTACCTAACGGTGCTTGAAATAAGAGCAAATAATCACTTTGGAATTTTCTATGAAGATCACTCCTCCGCAGATGTTATTTGCATTTATTTTGAGCATTGCGGTAACTACAATACTTTGTTTACATTTGGAGAAGAAGAAAGAGAAGAAGATATCAAGAAGAATACTGAATATATTCACCCTTATAATATTAGTCCTACGGTAACAACCTTATGTTAGAAAATCATTTTGGTATATGGAAAACTTAACACTTGTAGTTATTACAACTTGAGCGAAAACTTTCTAACAGGCTACCAATTACTGGGTTAATATTTTAAGGGTTTTACTAAAATGAATTAATGTGAAGCGAAAACCTATTAATTAGTTCATGGTTATTTATTTATCAAATGTAGAGGCTGTCAGTATGAACACCATATTTGATAAAGAAAAAACTTTGACTAGCTTAGAACCTTAGTTTGATTTAGAACAATCATATCTTAAACAGAATCTCTGTGCTCAAAAAGAACAAATAATCACTGCGAAGGAGTGAGTTTTGAGCATAGCTTTAGGCTGTAAAGTCTAAAGCTATGCTCAAAACCCTCCTCCATAGTGATTGTTTACTTTTATTTCGACCACTGAGTCCGCAATAATTTTGATATGGATGTTGCAAATCTTTTAAGTTTATTATCAACAAAAAATCACCAAAAGATTAGTAATTATAAACGTAGTAATGACCCTAATGAAGAATGTGTATAGGGTCAGATACGCCCTTCCTACTACAGCTGTTTGCCATGGTAAGTTATCCTTTTAGATAAATACATTTTCATTTTCTTATCAGTATAATTTACTATCCATTTACCTAGACTGAATAATTGTCATGTTTCCAGCATGAAGTAAGAATTAAAATTTGAAATGTTGTAGTTGGCAACCACTCTGTTGATGTATGATAAGATTCCGAATGTTTTACTTTCAATAGTTTATGTGCATGAGAAGTTCACTCTATATTGCTTTCTAGATTTTTAAAAGATTTAGGGTTAGCATCACATTTACAGTGTGCTTCACGTCATACAATATTCATTATAAAGCAACCTTTTCGCTTAAGGTTTGAAATAAGAGTAAATTCTCATTGAGAAGGAGAAATTTTTCAGCATTGCTAACCTGAAACAATGCTCAAATATCGCTCCTCTACAGTGATTATTTGCTCTTATTTCGAATACTGAGGGGATTTTTCGAGAATTTAAAACATTACTGAATGAAGACACAGACAATTCATTTTCAGAAGGGAGTATAATTTTCTAACATGTTCATTAAGCTTCTTTTACAAAAAATGCTACACGTATAACCCTTTTAGCTGCAAACCTTTTCATCTCAAAAGAATATACTACCTTAAGGCTGAAGTACACGATCATTTAAAAATTACTGTATATTTCATGAAAAAATGAAGAAAAGTACCGGTCATTTCAAATGATAATTTTAAAATGATCATATAAACATGTTTGACTTTCATCATTTTAAAATGATGAACTTTTGAATAGAAAATTTTAGACTCTATTGTTTTCCACAAATTTTTATGACGCCAATTTGTTTAACGGTTTGTTTTAGCATACAAGAGAGGATTTTTTATCGTCAACATTACTACATTAAATGATTCGTGTAGTCAGGTGTTCACATCAGTTTAAATGATGAAACAAAAATGATCATTTAAAAATAATAATTTTAAAATGATCTATATTGCAGCCTTTAGGGATAATAATTTTCATGTGTTTTTAATTTTTTTAATAACATCAATGGAAACACCTAGAATACCGTTCGCAACCTAAACAGGTCGACTAAATTCGTTCTCAGCACTTCAGGACAAGTTAAGTTTGATTTCTTCATAAAATTGTACTTTGGGGGGGGGGGGTGTGGAGGAGTGATTATTGAGCATTGCTTCAGGGTAGAAAGGTTGAAGCAATGCTCAAGAATCTATCTTCTACGGTGATTATTTGCTCTTATTTCGAACACTACATATATGACACCTTCAATGAAATAATCCTTGTGGAGGAGAGATTTTGTTGAATTCAAAAAACGTGTATATATTTGTTTTTTAATAATAATAATAGTTTGTATTAGTTTCTTTTTTGAGAATAATTTTGTAGCTTTGTATTTTCTGTAGGTTCATTCACTACAGTTCGGATTGTATTAATTTATTTTTCTTGCTTGCATTTAGTGCCTTCTACGTTAAATTATGGAGACAATGGATGTTTCAACAGAAAATGTAACTGTTACTGCGAAAGAGATCAAAGGTGAAGTTACATACAAAACCAATGAGCCTGAAAATGCTACTGAAAACACTAATGGTGTAACACACTTAGAAGCAGTTTCGAATGGCACAGTTGACTCAACTGCTAATAATGCAATAGATAGTATCACTGAAAAAGATAACAAAGAGATTATTCCAGTAGAATTACCTGATGCACCAGCAGGTAATAATAATATTTTGCTCTCTACCAAAGACAATGAGGAAAATACAGAAGGTGATTTTGATGAACAGAAGCAATCATCTAATTCTCCCAATATTAAAGACACAGAAGCAGAGGTGACTCCAGGAACTGAAAATAAAGATGAAATAGAATCTAATATAACAAAGCCTGAAGAATTACATGCAACAAATGAGACAATTTCTGAAACACACCATGAAGTAGAATCAAATATAACAAAAGAGACAATGCCAAAAGCAGATAATAAGACCATTTCTGAAACAGACAATGCAACAATATCAAGTACACACATCGTTCCAGTTCCAGAAACAGACATTGAAGTAAATGATGTAGATTCAAAACCAAATAACATTGATAATATAGAACATAAGGCTTTAGAAATAAAAAAAATTGAAATTGAGAATATATCTGAAGATAGTGATGCTCCAATGAATGAAGAGACTGCTGAGTCAGCAAGTAATACAGATACAAAATCTGATTCATATTACACGCCTGTTTCTCCAGTGGAACCAGCAATTAAAATCGATGATGTTAGTGATGCTGAAGATGAAGGCCAAACAGAACAGCAGAAGACTTATCCTCCATCAAAACCAGTGAGAGTAATAGAGGTTTGTGTATTTTTATTCTGAGTGTCGTGAGTTACTTGGTATATAGTTTGATCTATTTTGGATTGATGTTATATATTTCCAGCAAAGAAGGGATTCCTATTTACAGGGATTTTTTTCATTAATGTTTCTCTGATTGTAATGCCTGGAGGATAAATGATCTTTGTATGTATGCGGCTATTTGTTCCTAATGATCATATGAAACAGAAATATTTCCTGTAATTAGGATGAGCTTAATTTGCCTGGTAATTAGGACATTGTTTTGCTCCATATTGTGACCCTTAAACCAACAAATTATGTAAAGCATGTCAATTAGTTTGTTGACATTAGAAGAAAGATAGTTGTATGTATTTCTACTGCTCAATTATGTAAACATAACAAATAATCACTATGAAGAAGGGACTTGAGCATAGCCTGAAGCTGTCCTCAACAACACGATTATTTCCTCTTATTTACAACCCCAACATTAAACTTAAGCCTTAAAATATAACTACCAGACATCAGGCAATTCTTAAATAATTCTCTGTTTGCTGTAACCCGACTGACCCGAAAAAAAATGTTGCCAAGTTAAAAAACTTTGGGTCACAAAATTCAAAAATCCGAGAAAAGTCAACGCCCCGAAAAAACCATTGGATTTTTGCAAAGCGAAAACGAGACTATAATTGCATAAATTATGTTGCTTGGGGAAATGTTGCATAATTATGCAAATCAAACAGGGCTGACGTAAAAACAACAAGAAAACTAAAGTAACGAAGCGAAATTCGCAGAACAGAAGTTTACCGAACAGTAATAATTAATAATAAAAAAAGTAAATGATAATTATTTTAAAAAGGCTTCCACACAGTGGATTGAGTTGTTTTTCTCCATTTCTTTCATGCACAGTGGAGGCGTGAATGGACTCTGAGTTACCAGAATTTTATACTAGCTGATTGATCATCTTTACACTCAATGGTTTGACCATTTAAGCTTTATCAAGTAGCAAAATATCACCCCTGTGATAATCCTAATCTATTTACAGTACCGCAAAGGAGAATATTGTTGCAATAAAGTGTATGTGTACTTGCCTATAATTTTTCGCTTTTGATTTGCTATATAATGTTTGTTTAGTTTAAGTGTCATGGTTTCACTTAAAAAGCATAATTGATATAAACTTTAAGTAAGGTTTTATTTTGAGTTATTAGACCATTACTCAAGAACCAAGATGGATAATGTTAACAGCAAGAAAATATACGTCATCAACATGAGGAGCAAACGAATATTTACTTCTTTTTCTCGATAAGAGATGATTCATGCATTTCACTGTAATTTTAGCTAAAATATTGCAGCATACAGTACAAGGTTTGGGGATATTCTATGCAACCAAATAAGTGAATAACTGTAACCTTTAACATTTTTAGAGGCTAGAACTCTTGAAAACAATTTTTTTTTCTTCTTTGAACCCTGACTAAAAAAAATAATTTCCTGACCGACCCAAATTATTATTCGCCGATTGGGTTACGGCAAACAGAGAATTATTTAAGGACTGCCTTATCTGTGGACGAGTGTTTTTAGTATAAATGCTCCTCCACAGGTCATTTGGCTTTTAACTGCATGAATTTTATTTTTCATGATTCCTATCGAGTGTTTGAAATAAGAGCAAATAATCACTGTGTAGGAGAGAGTTTTAAGCGTAATTTCAGGCTTTGAAAATTATGTTCAAACATCTCTCCTCTACAGTGATTATTATTTTTTCAGACACTGCTATGTTAATTTTAATTTTTAGTTACGGAACATGCTGGAAGATATTGAAGAAGGAGAGTTAGATTATGATGAAGAAGAAGGTGAAATAGCTGATTTACCTGATCTACCTGAATATGATCCAAGTTCCCATAAGAAAGAAAATGTGTCTGAAGATGGAGAAATACAATCAGATCAAGAGGTAAATTCTTGTGATAACTATCAGATGTCACCTGTGGAGGAGTATAGTTTTTTGTTGCAAATCAATACTAAAGAAAATACTCCTTGACAGGTGATATCTTCTGATTGATTTCTAAGACTTGAAATTATTTATAGATTGTGTGTGAGGTGTTCATAGATATTCTGTGGCAAAATATAGCACGGTAAAAAAAGTTTTTACTTTAAATCTTTGACCTATTAAATATATTTGCCAGTGCTCCAAATTTTAATTTGGAGCGAGCTATCACATTCATAAATGTTTAATAAACTTGATGTACTACCATTTTTGGTATAAAATATATTTTAAGGCATATTTTCTGATGACTAGGATTTTGGGATTCAGCAAAATTTTATCCCAAAATCATAAGGGGAAAACTTGGAGACATTTTAATTTTCCCTTTATTACCCTTTCAAATATCTTAATTTATTAATAGTCTATGTTTTATTCATTTCAGATACTTGTTCTACCTACAGTATTTTTCTGTCCTTCCTAATCGCACTGTCATTCTATAGTTTCTTGTACCTTATTTAAGGAATAAATCTTAACATTGAGTGTTGTAGTTGATTTCTTAATAATTTGTTGCCAAATGATGCTGACGGGTGGTAAACAATTTTATAGGATGATGAAGAAAGGGAAGAAGGAGAAATACGAGACGATGATGAGGTAAAAAATGTAATCAGGATTTATCTTTTCTTATTCTTTCTTCATTTAAAACCGTAAAGAAAAGTGACTCCCATTAATTTGCATTATGTTGTTTGTATGTATATATTTGCGAGAAGAACTCTAGAATCGATTATCCCATTTGTTTGTGTTCTATAATTTTCTATAGACTGCTCACGTGTATATATTTGAGAGAATTGACTTGAGAATTGATAGAATCCCATTAATTTGTGTTATTATGTGATCTTCAATAGACTGGTCAAGTATATATTTGTGTTGATCCACTAAATGATAAATGGAAGAAAGTTTCAAGGGAAGAACAGGTATTCAGATTTCACAAGCTAGTTCTTGTTTAGGTTAAACTTTGCAAGATAGGTTTTTACTCCATTTTCTAACAACTTGTTGTGAATAGGATTCACTCTGAAGTACAAAAACAAGATAACTGTCATTATTTCAGAACGTAAATTACAAAAATAATCCTCTTTTAGGATCCTACCATTTAATTGTAATGAAATGAAATATTAATTTTATGTTGTAGAAACGGATGCAAGATTTAGAGGAAGGACAGATCGATGAAGCCGAAGAAGCTCCACCTGTTCACACATCCCCTCCTCCACAACACCCAGGTTAGTGTACATCTACTCCTCCACAACACCCTAGGTTAGTGTGGCCACCTGTTTATACATCCCCTCCTTTACAACACCCAGGTTAGTGTAGCCACCTGTTCACACATCCTTTCCTCCACAACACCCAGGTTAGTGTGGCCACCTGTTCACACATCTCCGTTTCTACAACACCCAGATTAGTCTGGCATCGATTCTACTTAAGCTCAAGGAGTCTGATTTTTTCTACCAATTCATACTTTAGACCGAATTTAACATTGTGAGGATAAGTTAGAGTACGCTGAGTTAATATACTGAAGAAAACAATCCATTGCACAATCCTTCTGCACAGTTTAATTCTGTTGACTACAGTCTGTTGAAGTAAATAGATAACTTGTTCTTTGTTTCAGTATGTTTCAATGTATAATTATATTATTTTTATAGGACGATTTATACCAAGGACATTGTGTAAATATTTTAATAATGGTAAGTCCTACCTACATACAGCAACATACTCCTGATTATTTCTTTGAATACTTGAAATATTGCTACCTATTTTAACAATATACTTCTTATTTTTGGCACCTTATGTAACCCTCCACAATTCAATACACCTCCACATCATGTTAGGCTGTCCGTATCCTTAAGCCCCATATACGTCAACATCATTAAGCCCCATATACCTCAACATCATCAAGTCCCATACACCCCAATATCATTCAGTCCCAATTACCTCAATAACATCGAGCCCCATATACCTCAACATCATTAAGCCCCATATACCTCAACATCATTAAGCCCCATATACCTCAACATCATTAAGCCCCATATACCTCAACATCGAGCCTCATATACCTCAACATCATTAAGCCCCATATACCACAACATCATTGAGCCCCATATACCTCAACATCATTAAGCCCCATATACCTCAACATCATTAAGCCCCATATACCCCAACATCATTAAGCTCCATATACCCCAACATCAATAAGCCCCATATACCTCAACATCATTAAGCCCCATATACCTCAACATCATTAAGCCCCATGTATCCCAACATCATTAAGCCTCATATACCTATATCCCAACATCATTATGCCTCGTATACTTCATGAAGATAATAATTTTAGTAAAACTGATAATAAAATTGACTTAAAATCAAGTCCATAGAATGTTCATGAATATCTATGTTATACTGTAGGTTTGTGTAGATGGGGTTCAACTTGTCGGTTCTTGCATCCTGGAATAAATGATAAAGGTATGTTGCTAATATTACAATCAAGTATAAATTGAATAAGCCGCTTAATCTCTTGCTGGTGTTGATGTGAATCTGAGCAACTATTTTATACAACTATTTTGTACAATATGTTTTTCGATGGGGATTTTATTTGTTGTGCTCCCATATGTACTTTTTTTTTACCTGTGTCCACACATGTTCTACGTCTGTTCCAGCGTAAAATTATTTGACCTCAGTGTATTTTCAGTTATACATTTGTTATATTTAGGAATTCCCACAGATGTTCAGCCTACTTGGAATGCTACTGCTGGTGAGTTACCTCAAAGTTGTAATGAGCAATGCGTTGAAATAAGAGTTTATAATCACTGTGTAGGAGAGTCATTTAAGCATTTATAGCTTGAAGCTCAAAAGTCACTTATTTGCTCTTCTTTATCACTGCTTAAAAAAGATAAGATAAACAATATGGAAGAGTAATTTGTTATCATTGCTTCATGCTTTGTAGGTTGAAGCTATGCTAAAAAAACACTCCTCCTTAGTGGTTATTTGGTCTAATACTGTGCACAGAATTCTACCAATACAATACCAGATATACACAAGCAGGTACAAGAATATTAAGATCTGCTTCATGCTCCAAGTTGCTTCATGGTGCAATGATGGTGATCACATTACATTTTCTCTGCTTCTGTGCTAATGATGTGAAACAAACTTTTTTAACTTTTCAATGATTTCAAGTAATTCTCTTTAACAACTTTCTATTTATTCCTTCTTTAGGTAACTATGCAATGCATCGGCCACCTGGCATGTACCCAAATGCATTTGGAAAAGCTCCACCACCCATGGAATGTATTAATGTACCAGTCATGCCAGTACCCAATCAAATCATTGATGTACCAATATTTCCATCAGTGGGTGTGCAACCAGAGGTACGTAAATCAATGAGATGCATTGCTGTGCTTACTACATCTAGTAACACCCTCATGCTTCTAATGGTGTATGTTTGAGCTGAATGCTTCCTTCCCTATGATGCTTTCTTTTGTGTACATTTGAAGTTAATGCTGGCACAAAAATATAGGCTTTAGTTAAACTGTCATCACAAGTATGTATGTACAGGCCTCTCAATGCACCTCGGCATGCCCCTGTGAGACTAATTTGCAGCCTGTTATAGGAATGTCGTCGTTAATTCGGAGGCCTGTAACAGCTTGTCGGTTTTATGATGATGGGGTAATTATTTTAGATCATGCTATTTCATGGCTTTATCATTATTTTCTAATAATAGACCTGTTCACAAATACTCTACTTTGAGCAGCCAACACCTAGTTTTCTTTGTGTATAGGTCTATTATTAGAAAATAGTGGTAAAACCATGAAATTAAATGATCTAAAATATTTACACCATCATTGAATTGTGTTTAAACAAGTTTCTGAAGAAAGTAGAACATTTTAAAATTAAATATTTCGTATGCAAGCCAAAAGAAAACATTGCATATCAACCAATTGAATGCCTTATTTTGGCTTTCACACCAAATTCTTCGTCTAGTGGAAATCAACCTTAACTAAAATAGCTAGTATTATAATTTTTACAACTACATGAAAACGAGGCGTTTGTTGCTCAAAGTAGAAACTTGTTGCAATACAATATCTTCAAATAATGCCTCGATTATGCGTCCAAACTTATTTAATTCCTGAGCTTTTAAAGGGTACTTATCTCAAATGCAACATTTTTGCCTTTTCTCAGTTTTACATTATGTACTAAATTCTGGCATATAACAAACGTCAATAAATTTCTTCATGTTCATCTTCATCTAGTAGAACAAGCAAAATATTGAATAGAAACAAAAAAACATTGGTAAAAGTACCATCATTAAATTAATAAGAGAAATATATACAAAGAAAATTTGAATAAGCATCCAGGCACTTATATATTTTGTCACATTTCAAAGGGAGGGAGCGTTTATTAATATCCCAACTCTAGGGGAGGGTGCTTATTCCATGAGGTGGGGGTGCGCTTAACCGAGGTATGGTTTTTGTGAAAAAGTCTATGTCATCGTTTTGCTTCTTCCCTAATGGCGGATCTCCACTACAAGAAAGATGTAATATTTAGACTTTTTCGTGAAGAATTTACTTTTACATTTTAGCTTGTTGTGGTACCTGTTGGTACAAATGTCCCAGATATCCCTCCTAAAAGAGAATCTGCATGGGAAAGAGGATTACGAAGAGCTAAAGAAGTAAGTATGATCTTGCATTTGATTGGTTCTTTGTGTTATAGCAACCAATCAGTTGTAAGCTCATTGACGCAACACTCTTCTGTACAGCTTCATTTGTTAGTCAAGTTTAGTCTTGTTACCGCGAAATTGAGATGATCTCTTAAGTAGAAGTGACTAACATTGATGTCATTCCCAGCAATAACAGAAAATAATCACTAGGGTGGAGTGATTTTGAAGCATAATGTAGTTTCAGGCATGTGGTCTAAAACTGCACTTTAACTCCACTCCTCCACTGTGATTATTTGGCTTGATTTCTTCAATTAATTCATACTGACGCTTTGTTTAAAGGTCAAAGAAGCAGCAGCACGTCGTCGTGAGGAAGATACAGATTTTGAACATAAGAGGTTAAGTATGCGTATACCAGAGAATGAACTTGATAAAGGGACAGATTTTGAGCCTGGTGCTGATCCTGTACTTTCTGCCGAACGAACGTTAAATGAATGGAGTATTAGCGAAGCTGCTAAACCATCTAATGACTATTATGATCGAAGACCACGTGATGAAAGAAGAACCGAAAGATATGTAAGCTAAAATTATTTGCAGCTCAAATTAATATAAAAAAAAATCACTCCTTTAACCCTATTTTAACCGGGGGGAGGCGGATACCACTTAAGCAATAATATTGAAAGTTTTCAACTCTTTATAAGACACAAATTGTGAAAATTTTAGCATGATTACGTCAGAGAATCAAAAAATATAGTCATAACCTGAGACCAGCTATTTCTACATAGAGAAATCCTATATAAATCAACGATTCATTATTTTGCAATAACTTGTGTTTGAATAACACCTATAACATGAAACTTAGTCAAATTACATAAAATCTCGAAAGAGAGATTTCTCAAATTTTTAGTCACATGACTAACCTGTTTTCCCTGATTTTTCCAAAATTTTAAAAATTGGATTTTGGGACGATAATTTTTTATTAAAAACCCGGAAACTATGTTAAAGAGCTTTTTTAATTGTAATTCTAACAACATACACATTTTAAGCAAAATTTGTCATTTTAAAATTTTTGTGAAAAATGCTACCATCAGCAAAAAAAAAAATCAATCCAAATTATTCCTTTCCTCCCCCTCCTTAACTGTTCCCAAAAAGCCCGGTTGATATAGGGTTAAAGCGATTATTACAGCCTCTTAATATCGAATATATTGAGTAATTCTAAGTAAGCAACATATTAATTTATTTCTTGGTAAGTTACACCTATGATTCCAGATATAAAATGTACAGAGAAGTCTTGTAACCAATTTGTTTTTTCGTAAACAGGTGACGTCACTTTTCACCAATGTAATGGCTTAGCTTAAAATTTGTGCGAACGAATCGTCTAGTGGAAATCCGCCTTTAGGTGTTCCTATTAAATAACTAAAAGTTGGTAGAGAAATAAAGAAGCAACATTTGTCTTTATGATGTTACTATCAGCGGTTGAGTTAAGCGTGTTACAAATGAAAGACATTCACAAATACATGAAAACGAGGCTGCTAAAGTAAAACTTGATTTAATGCAATAACTTCACAGCTGTGCACAAAAAGGAAGTTATTGCATTGCATCAAATTCTACTTTGAGCAGCCAGCGCCTCGTTTTCATGTATTCGTGAATAGGTCTATTTACATTGTCTGATTAATTCTAGGGTGATCGATTTAATAGAACTACCAATGTTCCAAGTCTAGATAAGTATGATATTGTTTTATTCTTTCACGTATTTTCTTGATAATATTGATCGTGAGTGTGATGTCAGTTTTAAGACTTTCATGGATTTCATTGTTGATTCATCATTAGGGATTTGACTACATTCAGTCGAATATTCAATTATCATAGTTGACGCAATAAAATATATTTTCGATTTGCTATGAGACTTTATATCACAGTCGTATTTGGGATTTTATTTGTAAGTTTTATTTTCCATGACCACATGGTCCTAGAAGTTGACTAATATTTCTCTCGCATTTCTATTACCACACTTTAAAGATGAATTTCTTAGCATCCATTGTGTATTTTGGGAGAAATTAAAAGAAAATTTAGCCGAAAGTTTCTTCTATATTTCTTCAGATATAAATATTCCATATTGTACGTGTCTGAATGAAATACTTACGTTCCATTGTAGGAGTAGTGGTAGAGCTCGTTTAGCTAAGCTTCCTGCTACACATCCTATTAGAAGGGAAGAAAGACAACGTCAAAGAGAACAAGAAAGAAGAGAACTGGATAAGAAGGAAAGAGTAGAACCTCCTAAAGACAGAGAACGTGAAGTAGAAAGTGCTTACAAGCCAAGATCTAAAGAAAAACCTGAAGTTACTGACCCTAGAATAAAACCTTCGTACGATGCAAACGAACCATCTAAACCTGCTGGAACTACTGAATGGCATGACCCATGGATGAGAATGCAACAAGCACCTACAGCCCATCTTAAAACTGACTCACAAAAACAACCTGGTGTGGAAGCTATATCGGATTCGGACTCAAGTAGTTCAGACTCTGATTCTGATTCTGGTAGGTTTAGCTAGGTTAAATGCTGCTTTCAGATGACATGATTATCTCAACATGAAGACAATTTGAGTTTTTCAATTTCGGCAAAATGAAAAGCTTTTTCCTCTTTTGCGTATAACGTAATTCATAAATTAAATAATGAAGATTGTCGTGTCTGTATGCGACACCTTAGCAACATCAAAAGGACATCGTTTTGATGTCGATGTCGACTTTTCAACATTAATAAGTCGCCACGTGCTTGCTGTGTAGCACTAAAACATAGTTTCCCTTTTCATTAGATTCGTCATCATCCGACAAATCTTCCGGTTCCGATTCTGATTCATCGTCATCTGAAAAGAAGAAGAAAGTAAGATGCATATCTCTTATTTTTTATTGTACCATTAAAACATTAATGTTGTAAATAAAAAACGACACGTTCATGCAAGCCTGAATATAACTTCCGATAACTGAATATAACTGGCAGTTCTATTCAGGTTTGTCATCTAGACAAATCCATGTGTTGGTAAGCTTTCGCTCGCTTTAAGCGAAATATTAATGTTCAAATAATTGTACTGAGAAGCAAGGGTTAAAATATCTGCTAGTCATCACTGTGGAGGAGAGAATTTTCAGAATATTTTTAGCCAAATAGACTGGAAATGTTATGAATGCACAGCGATGACCGGCAGTTATTTTAACCCCTGAAGAAGCCACTATGTTGGCAAGCGATATTTCAATGGTTGAACAGTGAAATAAACACCTTATAGACAGTCGTTAATTTCTATCACATCAAGTTTTTGATAACTTTAATTTCCCTAGCTACTTCGTCACACAAACAAATATGGAGAAGTGTACCGTGTCAATGACCTTGTTGCTGATTGGTTTCTTTGTAAAGAAGTAGCCAATCCCTTGCAAGCTCTTAGCTTAACTCATACACATTTTCTCCTTTTAGAAACTATTATCACAAGCTGGTCCAACCTCTTCACGACCAGATGGAACGGATAATAAATTTCGTAAAGAACGACGTCATCGTCACAACAAACCCATCCCAACACCTGAACCTGCACCTGTTCCAGAAACAAAAGATAAAATTGAAAAGAGTGAACCATTGAGGTTGATTGACCTATTCATAAATGATGAAAATGAGTCATTTGGTTGCTCAAAGAAGAGATTTGTTGCAATACAATAACTTTCTTAAGCTTTCACAAAAAAGAAGTTATTGCGGTGCAACAAGCTCTACTTTGAGCGGCCAACGCCTTGTTTTCATGTATTTATGATAGATCTCTATTCTTCATTTATTTAAGGGACCATCTTAAATTTTCAAATTTATAGAAAAGAGCATTCAAGATAGTTCTCCACTTGGCAAATTCGTTCGCATAAATTCTAAATGTTGGTTGAAAGTGACGTCACCTCATAGTGGAGATGCGCTTTACGTTAAGTAATGGCTTCATTTAGAATTTGTGGTAACGAATTTGCCTAGTAGAAATTTGCTTTGAGTCAACTATCTTGAAGTCTAGTCCAGTCTAGTCATATTGATCTCTTAAAATGTAGCATCATTAGGGGAATGACAGTCTAGTCATATTGATCTCTTAAAATATAGCATCATTAGGGGAATGACAGTCTAGTCATATTGATCTCTTGAAATGTAGCATCATTAGGGGAATGACAGTCTAGTCATATTGATCTCTTAAAATGTAGCATCATTAGGGGAATGACAGTCTAGTCATATTGATCTCTTGAAATATAGCATCATTAGGGGAATGACAGTCTAGTCATATTGATCTCTTGAAATGTAGCATCATTAGGGGAATGATATGAATTTAACCATTTATACCTGGGGGGAAGGGGGGAAGGGGGGCACAACACCAGAAACTTCTGATCCACTAATTGTATTAGGCCCAAAATTGATGGCTTTTCACGTTATTGTATTTAAAAATTGCGGACCAAAAAAAAAATCCAAATATTTTGATCTACAAGGCGTTACAACGACTTTTTATTGTGTAATAGTTGAAAAACCAAATATAACAATTATAATGAATTGTTCTTGCTAAATTTCAAGCTTTTCAGCTTTTCATGGGTACTGCCGTTGGATACTCACATTCTGCATCGTCCCGAAGAAACCAATCAATTGCAAGCTCGTTGCCTTAACACTCTTCATTGTAGATTAATGTTTCTCAAATCTAATCCATCCTCTTGTTACTCAATGAATTATTTCAAGCTCGTTCACGAAGCAAATCATATTTTGCAGTGTTCGAAATAAGAGCAAATAATCAATGTGGAGGAGTGATTTTTGAGCATTGCTAGTGCTCTTATTTCGAACACCGTTTGGTTTTATTCATATCATACCATAACGTCTATTCTTTACAGTTATGAAGAATGGAAAAGATTACAAACTATGCAGAAAGCCCAATATCATCAACAGTTAGCTAATCAATATAAAAACGCAATAGACCCGTAAGTAATACAATTCAGTTATCTGTGTTTAAAAGAAGAACAACTAATCAATGCGGTGGAGTTTTGTAGCCTGAAGCTATGCTCGAAAAACTGCAACCTGCACCCCAATTTGTCAAATAATATACCGCAATAGGGGTCAAGCCTCAAAATATCGTGTGGAAGAGTGTTATTTAATACAAATCTCCTCCACAGGTAATGTTCTTTCTGAGACTAGTAGGGTTCATGCTTTTGTTAAAGATTTAATCCTGGTTGCAGTAAAAACTTCGCACGAATGTCAAAAGTACTCTTGACACAGACAATTGATGTCAATTACTACCATCGAAATGTCTTCTTTTGGCTTTCTCACGTAACTTTCCGCCTAATAGATATCAATATCTTTTATTATCTGTAGACCTATTCGCAATGCACAAAAAGGAAGTTATTGCATTGCATCAAGTTCTACTTTGAGTAGCCAACACTTCGTTTTCATATATTTGTGAATAGGTCTATTGATGTCAGTTTCTACCAATGGAATGTCTTCTTTTGGCCTTCTTACGTAATTTTCCGCCAAATAGATCTTTTTATCTATTGTTAACCAGAGATTATGTTCTACATATTTCATTTTAGGGATGCTGTAAAAAGTGATAAGAATAATATACAGCGTCAGAAAGAACCACTACCATCAAAACCAGTTGAAGCTATCACTTCTATTTCGAATAAAAGACAACCTCAGCCTTCACAAGTATGAAACATCTAGTAGAACGCAAGCCTGAATATATCTCCTGGACATCACCTGTAGAAGAGTGTTTTTTAGTATAGTTTTCAGCTTTGAAGCTCCCCCACATGTGATGTCTGGCAGTTATATTCAGACTTTGGATGGTAATTCACAGTGGTCACTTTACTCGAGGCTGCTCAATGTAGTGATTACTACTCTTCTATGAGCAGCCAACGTTTTCATGTATTTGTGAATAGATCTATCCACTAAGGTCACGTGGTTTCGTGAAAACTTTATTTTAAATTTTGAATGTATCAAATGTTTAAGCTTTTTATAACACTATTTTTACTAGCCTATGTTGATAGACCTCGTTCTAGAGTATCCGACGAAAACGACGAAATATACCGAGCTAGAGCGGTGTTTTGATTTTTTGTTTATGATATTGCGGTCCGAGATTGAGACGAGATTCATTCTGAGATTCTTTTTTATAAGCATCATCATGTAAATTTTGCTCAGCCTCAAATGTGCTTCATTATTCGTGACTTCAAATGTGCTTCATTATTCGTGACTTCAAATGTGCTTCATTATTCGTGACTTCAAATGTGCTTCATTATTCGTGGCTTCAAATGTGCTTCATTACTCGGACTTCAAATGTGCTTCATTATTCGTGGCTTCAAATGTGCTTCATTACTCGTGGCTTCAAATGTGCTTCATTATTCGTGACTTCAAGTGTGCTTCAGCCTGGAATTTATGCTTAGGTTTATGCTTAACATGAATTAAAAACTTGACATAAAGTTACTCGGTGAATAGAAATGTAAGTCAACCTGTCTTTAACGAAGATTATTCAGATGATGATCAAGAAACTGAAACAAGACGACTTTTGCGACTCGCCTGAACAACAAACTGTCGTTGACGACAAGAAGTATGATGATGGCAACGTATTTGACGTAACTGACTTTTAGCGATTTTAGTTTAATGTTATGTTATTATTTAGTTCCTGGATGAAATTGCTGATTTTTTTTCTAGCTGTCAATTATTCCAGCCTGGGTTATGCATAGCTTATGCTTAATTTTGAGGGGTTTCTGATCCTTGTTATGCTTATAAAAAAATGTATAATGAATAAAAAAAGTCAAAGGTAAACTGGTGAACGTCTGTATCATAGGCTTCATTCAATTCAATGCACTCTTGACTGTATCTGCAGTGGTCGAAATAAGAGCAATTAATCACTGTGGAGGAGGGATTTTTGAGCATAATTTCGGGCTACAAATCCTGAAGCTCAGCAATCCCTCCTCCACTGATTGTTAACTCTTATTTCGCCCACTGATGTATTTATTTTGTTATAGGTATCAAAATATCCGACAAAACCTGAAGCACCCGTGTAAGTAAAACTTAGTTCACACTGGCTGTTAATTCATATGAAATTGTGTAAATGCTGGTTCACACTGGCTGTTAATTCATATGAAATTGTGTTAATGCTGGTTTACACTGGCTGCTATTTCACGTTAACTTGTGTTAATTTAACAGTACTGAGTAATTGTAATTTGAATGAATTCGTCCACTATTCAAAAAGTAACGGTGGAAAGTCTGAAGAGTATTTGGGGAATTATTTTCCCGTGGTAATATTGTATTTCATTAATCTGTTGGAAATATTCTGAGAAATTAAACTTCCAATCAAATCTTATTTTAGTGAAAAACTGACGAATATGGGAAACGACGATAAATTTGACTCGCCGAAACGTAAAGCTGACTCGGATAGTGACTCAGATTCAGGTAGTGACTCTAATTCTGATAGTGATTCGGATTCGGATAGCAGTGAGTCGGATTCAGATGATAGTGATTCTGACACTGACTCAGATACTGCCGCAAAGAATGTTAAAGTGGCGTCAACGCTTCCTGTCAAACCTGCCTACAAATCAACACCTATGGATACAGCAGCTAGAAAAGATATAAAAATGCAGCTCAGTGAAAAGGTAATGCGACTCTGAATATATCTGCTGGACATCAGCTGTGGAGGAGTGTTATTTTAGTGTAATTTTCAGCTTTAAAGCTGAATACTACTTAAAAAACACTCATCCACAGGTGATGTCCGGCAGTTGTATTTAAGCTTGTAATGAATATCATACATGAGGACGTCTACAAATAAATATTTACGAAGAAGTGTACTGAGTCAATGATCTTGTAATTAATTGGTTTCTTCGTACCGAACAACCAACCAACTAATCAATTGCAAGTTCATTGACCAATACATAAAAACAAGGTGTTTGTTACTCAATGTAGAGCCTGTTGCAATGCAATGCAATAACTTTCTTTTTATTCATGTATTTATGAATAGTTCTATAGTCATCTAGCACATTCGATTATTATTCTAAATATGTTTAAAAGTGATGTGTAGATGGTTCCTATGAAGGATTACTTCACAAGTTAAAACAACTCATCATGGGAGGAGAGATTTTACAGAATATTTTCAGCCAACCCGTGGTCTTACAAAATTCTTACGATAACCTAACTATATGTATAGTCCAACAGAATAGGCTTTGTCTTTAGACTATTTTGATATCGACTTAGTAGCTTTCTTAGCTAATTGTCACATTATCAAGCTATGCTCTTAAAAAACGGTAACAGGCTAAATAAAAAAAAACAAACATAAAGCAAGCAAGTGCAAACATGCTTTTGTAGGATGTATAACTGTGTATGAGTGTTTTTTGAGTACAACACTGTTCTCAAAAAACACTCCTACACAGGTGATGTCAGACAGTTACATTAAACCTTGTATGGAGGCTAAACATGGTACCTACCACTATGATTTTGAAAGGACATGTTTTAACCCTATTTCTACTGGGCTTTTTAGGGTTCTGAGAATCAAAACTTTTGATAGAACTATGCTGTAGTGTTGAAACTTTCCATGAAGTTGGATCAACCCATAATAAACATTTTTGCATAATTATTTTTGTGATGACGTCATTACTTATGATGACGTCATCATGGAAAAGCAGATAGGCAAAAAAAAAAAATTAGATAATTTTTTTTTTGGTCTCCATAATTATTCTGAATGTTTTTCAAGCAAAAGTTGATTACTAAGGGAAAATTATCCCTAGCTACCAAAAAAAAGATCATATCATATAAGCCATTCATTCTTTTATTTCAGCCAAAACCTAGTGATATAACTGTGACGTCATTAACTGGTAAAAGACCTGCACGTAAAGATGAGCTACTCAAAGAATTAAAAGCTGTTGAAGATGCTATTGCAAGAAAACGAGCGAAAATCGATTAGAACTATGTGTTTCATTGCTCGAAATAAATCACTGCGGAGGAGTGATTTTTGAGAGTAGCATCAGGATTTGTAACCTAACGGTATTCTAAAAGTCACTCCTCCACAGTGATTTGCTCTTATTTCGAGCGCTGTGTTTCTGTGTATCTGCTGTGAAGTATTGTGTGCGTGTAGTGTTTAAAACAAGCACAAATAATCATTGTGGAGGATAAATTTTTGAGCTCCTCCAAAGTGATTATTTGTTTATATTTCAAAACACTGAGGTGTCCAAAGTATTCTCTTTCATTTGTAACTAGACTTTTATCACTTTTTTATAATTTTGACTTTTCTTTATTAAATTAAGAAAATATTCATAAATTTATATCTTTCTTGTTTTACGTTTATTTTATTATAAGCAGCATGGTAAACCGCTAATAACCGCCCACCCCGGACGTTCATTGGAGGATTTTCCATATTCTATTTCCTCGGTTTATTTTTGGTAAAGTTATCCTTGATAGCCCTAACGGCCTTAAGGATTTGTGCTGTCTAGACCATAAATAAGTTAAATAAAACATGTGATGTATCCCGTTTGTGTTTGTTACAATAGATTACTCGCAGTGGTTGCATCTATGTGTGATCAAAATCTCTTTCAATGCTGGTCAAACTGTGTTGTAGTTTGTTTAGTGTTATTCAGTAAAATGATAGACCAATCCACACCAATTGCGGAATATGAAAACTTACATTTATAGAGGAGCACAAATTTACTAATCTCCTCCGTATAGTTTTACGCGCATGTGCGTGCAAAGAAAAGACGTCTTGAAATTTCCGCTATCCACTCTCGTTGTCACTGGGTAAAGTAAAAACTTGCATGCCGTAAGCGCTCTGCTTCACAAGCACTCGAAATCTGAAAACATCTGTAGTGGAGGGTCACATAAAACTTTCAACTTGCAACATTCCGTCTTTCAACTTGCAACGTTCCGTCTTCTGGGGGTGTTACTAAACGGTAACGACGACTACACGCTGATGACTGACGTCGGACAACCCTGAGTTTCCAAAGTTCTTCATGATCTTCTCCGAAGATACACGATTTTTTTTCCAATACAAACATTTCTTCAATTATAACAAAAATCCGTAACTTCTTTTCGATCATTTATAGCTATGTTTAATCAGCTTCAAAAAAAATAGTCACAGAACATATAGCCACGGGAATAGTAACAGCCTTACGGATTATAATATTTTTTGTGCATGACTACGGTGTTAAAGTGTTATTCAACACAATTCTGACATCAGAGAAAAGCATGCAGAATTTTTCTAAAAAGCACGGATGCTTCGTGTTTCTGTCCTGTGAAAGGCCAACGTAAAAAAAAAATAGCATTTTTAATGAATATATGTATCTATTTATTTTCGATGAGAGAAAGTAAAACGTAAGTAAGACGTCGATCACTAACGAAGAAGAACACCTTCCTCCCTAACGTAAATAATGATGTTAGAATCACTCGCTTACATTTCGCCATTTTTTTCTGTTTAGTAATACATGATACTGATCCTGACGTTGATCTTGCCACGTATCGCCTTTTACCCATTGCTTAAAATCACGCTATCTTTTCAAGAAAAAAGAACGCAACCCGTTTCAATGTGAATGAAAATGAGACGTATGTTGTTTGCTTCAAGTAAACACAAAAGGGAATGGCTGTTATATAAAATCGGGAAATCGGAACGCTTTTGCCAAGAGGTAGGCTCGGTGTCCGACCGGACTGCGCAACGCTTCTGGTGCCCGTTGCCCTGCGCAAGTGATGTTTCTGCGGCCGAGGGGGGCACGCTCGTCAGCTGGTGGTGGCTTGGGTCGGCTTCTCTTGAAAGTTAGTACAAGCGAAATCAAAGAAACAGGATAAATTCGTGAACGTTGTGCAACGTGAAATGTTTTTGATTATTATTTGTCCTTCGCGAAAATTTGTACACGAAATGAAATACGAAAAAAATACGTGTGAAAATTAATACGCCCGAAGAACTAAAAAGCACCCCATACGCATTTGATGTACGATAGTTAATTTGAAGCTCGAAATCAAACAGGCTAAATTCCCGAAATTTGTACTGTTCACGCGAAATGTATTTCTTTTTCCTTCACAAAATTTGCGCATGCAAAATTAAATACGCTCGAAAAATGCGAAAATTAATATGTTAAAAGGTTTTTGCGAATCTTAGGATGGATGTTCCGCCCAGTACATTGACACAAATTAATTGACTTGCCGTTAACCTCGTACCCAGTGCTTCTTGGCACATTAAGTTAAACTTGGTATATTTTATATTATCTTAACCCTATTTCTACACTTTTTACATAACTTTTGAACGAATGGCTTATATATATATATATTTTAGGACTTTTTCTATAATTTATCTTGAAACACCCCCAGTATTGAAGAGCTTCCAAAAGGCCCAGTATTAATTTTTTGCGAGGTTTGCATTCTTTAATTCCGTTTTTTTTTCCCGCAAACACTTTATTGCCTTCTAACTCCCGAACATTTTTAATATCTCCGAAAACTATGAAGGATAGCGGGTTGCAACTTTCCGACTTTTATTATTTATCTATTAGACACATATAGCTACAATTTCGAGACCGGAAGCATCCTTACTTCTCGAGATATCAGAAAGCCATCAATGAAAACGTTTGTTTTTGTGGTGGAACTTTTGATTGGATATTTTCACCAGTTGTTCATCTTGACGAAAGGAATCAGTTGACTTTATTAGTTTTGATGACAAGATTGATGGCGTCGTCATAATATATAACTTTGAAAGAAATTTTGATAGATTTGGATGATGGAGTTATTTTCATCAAATAATTTCAACATAACTACGAATTCAATTGTCTTTCGGAATATATTATCTCAATCAAAAGTTATGGCTTCTTGAATGACGTCTGCGAAAGTCACGTGCTCATTGTTATAATAATGGTAGAAATAAAAAGCACTTGTGGCAGAGAATATTTTCTAGAAGTTTTTTGCTTCTAGCATTATAGTGTGGGCCACTATGTACCAAATAAGGGTTTCGTGTGCATGGGCATGTTAATAGCAAACTTTTTGTTGATTTGAGTTCCTTACCCCCCAAGGATCAAAATTTATATAGGTGTCACTTTTGGGTCACCCCCCATGTCACGTGACATGACGTCATCGGTTGCCATAGTAACAAAAAAAAAATATCAAAAAATCTCAATTTTTTTTGCACCATTTAAAAGAGCGTTACAAGTAAATAAAAAATGATATAAAAACTATACCCTAAAAATAAACC
>JAULBZ010000879.1:0-25837 GCA_032360805.1 Neoturris breviconis | reverse complement strand
ATGTATAACTTTTTAATCACTATAGTTATCGTGCTTTCCAACATTTAGTAAATTTGAGCTTCATATCATCTTCTGATCAGTATTGACTCAGTACTCTCCTCAGTAGATTTTATTTTTGAGACGACCGCTTAAAGTAACAAACATTTAGCATACAAGATATAATTGAAGATTTTCTTTGTTTTATGTGCATTTTTCTCCGACCTTTCCTTCCTTCCCATAAACTTCCTGGCTGGTTTAAAAGCAGTAGTCGAAATAGGATCAAATATTGATTTCCTAATTTGTTGTTATTTTAGCTACTTAGAAGACTTTAGTGCACGAAAATTAAGAGACGACAATATTGGATTTTGAAAATGAGGGGGACACACAAAAAAAAAAGGAATAAATTAACGATAAATATTATTGAAACATAACTACAAACAAAAATCAACTTCAAACAGAATGTTCCTTTGTCGAAGACGTGGTTCTAGCGTCTTTATTGCGGACTTTGAACAATTGCTTCGGAAAGTAATCCAGTAAAATCTCTTTTATCACGTAACCCGTTTTTTCAATAATTTATTGTTAAATGTTTTTAATGTCATGAGAAAACAGTAAACAGCTGATCAAAATATCGCAATGGTCACATGACGTCCTTTTGCGTCGTGTGTCTCAGAATGCCCAGTGGGAACGTGATCTTTTATCAACGTTGAAAAGTAGTAGAATTGACGTCGCTACGTCAAAACGACGTATTTTGGACGTTGATGAGAATTCGGGTTCTAAAAAAATTTATAGTACTATACCAAATATAAATAATACGTAAAATAGACACAACAAAATACTAAATAACATAATGGTACGGTTAAACGAAATATTACATCAATAGTATGCGATATATCTTTTCCTTCCACTTTCATTTCATGTATCACGTTCTCCTTAGTTATGTCATTGGATTTCTTCGTGTTATCCACTTTCTTTGTGATGGTAGCCACATTCACATATCCAGGATTAACGTTTCCGCTCTCAGCAAAATCCTCGTGTTCGTTTTGCGTGCAAGTTTTCTAAATATATAAATTGAGTATGTATTGAAATACATCCTACCTTTGTGAATACAGAAATGATCATTTCCCTGAATCATTGAAATGAAAAATTAAACCTAGAAATAAGTCCTTCTTCGTTTTATGTTGATATTTTCTATTATTTTTTTATAATATATATATTATATTTTTTAATTTTTACAATGTTTTTGCAAAAAGTATTAACCTCAAATTACTCCAAAAAAATAAATAAATAATAACAACCATAGCAAAATTATCCCTACGTTTGTTTGCGCCATGCATACTTTTATTTAAAATAACACTTATAAGTATGACTTAAATTTATTTGTTATAAGTGTGACTTATAGTTATAAGTGTAACTTATAGTTGTAAGTCATACATTTAACGCTAACTTTTAATTGAAACTACGATGACACAAACTAGCCACCGTATAAGTATGACTTATAGTTATAAGTGAGACTTATATATATAAGTGTGGCTTATAGTTATAAGTGCAAAGTGCAACACCAGTATGTTAAAAAACGAAAAGAAAACAAATCAGTAAATTACATTAAAACGTTAAAATGTTAAAACGCTACGTTACGTTGCGTTAATGATATTTTCAATTTTTACTTCTAGTGTGACTTAGTCCGATCGAGGAATAAAAAATTATAGGGGCTTAAAGGCGATTTACATAGGATTAGTTTTGTTCAGCGCGCTACTTTCATCGAGCGAATTATTAACTAAGCGGTTGTGTTGATGAACAGTGGTTAGACAAATGGCTGCTTGGTCGCCGAAATGTTCACACGATCTATCAGTCAATCAACTTTTCTTTATACTCAGAAACATAAAAATACTAATTTTGACCAAAATGTTCGGATAAATTTTGTCCTAAATTTTCACATTGAAATAAATATATTGCCGGGACTCTATCACCACCCACCTTGGACTAAATCGGGTTAAAACGCTTTAGTCGAACCTTTGAGTTGTTTTTCAAAAGCAATACCACAACATACTCTACCATAGCAAGCACAAGGAAGCAGTACATTCACAAGCATGAACATCTCATCTCTAGGTGTCGTATATGAGACTTTAACCGTAGAATCGCTTACGCAGACTCTTGGAACAAATTCGAATTTTGACTTATACATGAAAATATTTGTGTACTAGTATTTTCAATAAATAATAAAACACATTAATCGTACCTTCGAGTACTTTGTCAAACACAATACCACAACAAATTCCACAATAGCAAGTACAATAAGTAATACATTAACCAACATAAACATCTGCATTGGTGTCGTGTACGAGACTTTAACTGTAGACTCGCTTACACTTTGTAAGATGAAAACACTTGCTAGGAACGTAGTTACAATCAGTGTAACTCTTGCTGGTATAGCTGATGGTGGAATCCAATAGGAAAGCATGTTGAAAACCATCAGTAGAATAGTTGGAATATATGCTCGATAAACAAAATATAAGAAGTTACGTTTTACTTTGAAAAATACCAAAAGATTATCGTAAGCTTCCTTACCACCTAAAAATTAAAAACAATTTACCTAAAAGGAAATTTTGGACCAAAATCAGTTCCTTAGTTGCCACAAAAACAGAGTACGTTAAACAAACCGTTTTATTTTGTATATTTTGAAAACTGTAGGTTTGAAGGCAGTACATACAGTTTTCAGTTTAATAATTTAACAAATAAATAAGAAACTTAAACTTTAACATTTTGGTACAAAACAAGAATCTTAAGTTCTCGCCCAAGTCCTAATTTTCTTTTAAAAAATACTCATGTATGTCAAATCACTGGGAAATGCCGATCAAAGATCGTTATAGGTTGAACGACAGTCATGAAAGTAAGTAATATATATATCGAAGTAGAATCAAAATAAAAAAATTGTGAGTTTTAGTATTGTTTATTCCCAACTTTGGCGCTTTAGTAGAGTGTCTTATAATGACCGGTGTTTTTGCTAGATATTTATTACATAAAGTCTCGTTTTTCCTGTGTATTGTTTAATGAAACTCGTAAAATGTAGACACGTATCTCAATACTTATGTCATTATTTGATCATCTTTAATAATGTTATATGTTAAAATCAAAATAAAGTACAACCTCGATCTCAGTGAGGGATTCTTCTCTCTTGACGTCAAAATTTGTAAGAACGGGAGAGTTAAAAATAGAGAAGAAGTGCTGAGATTGAAGTTGAGTAAAAGGAGATTATCCCAGTTGGCAAAAACTTGTTCCAATTCGGTAGTAAATACGTTAAAATTATATTTTTAACCACTGTTGTTCTAACGTCTTTACTGCAGCATTCGAACACGTAATTGGCCACTGAAAAAAATAGCCTACTTCCAACTTCTAGCAAATATCTGTTTGATTCCGTCCAAATCTTTTCTACTACATAACCCGTTGTTTTAAGAAGGTTATTTTGATTGGATATGGGTGTCTGGTGCCATGCTAAAGTCATATCAGCGATTGGGTATGCAACTAAAAGTTTATAAAAATTCAGTTTGCAAATTAAGAAATTGAATAAATACATCAATGGATATTTGGGAAACCAAGATGACGTTGTATTTCCAAACCTAATATTTCGACTTCTATCCCGAAGTCATCATCAGAGAATACTAAAATTTATTACATGTAAAAGGTTAAATTTATTCGCATCCAATTGGAATGAACCTTTATCACACAGCGTGAAAGACTACTGAATACCAACCCGTATAATTCCGCGTTCAGACAAGTATTGCCATATGTGGAGTTATATTGGTCCGTATTAGATAGTTTTTCTCCCTATGCTATACCAAATACGATAAAGAGTCCATATATAGCAGATATACAGGAACAAAAGCCGTTCGTTCACATTGTGAATAGAAAGAGCTAAAATCATCATTACTTACAACTTTCAAACACTAAGTTACAATTTTGTGTATCCATTGGGTAATATGTCAGATCCATTGTACATGTACATTTTGCTTTTGTTCTAAGAATATATAGAAAATTTGTTCAGACAAAGATAGTTAGTTCATAGATGTTTTTTATAAGCAGGGGGGTTGGAAAATATTTCAAAGGTATTTTAAATGAGCATTGATAAAAAATTAATAAGCCTTACCTACGCTTAATTGATATTTCAGAGTGCCAGAAATATTATACTAAGTAGTGTGTTACAAAATTTATTGTCGGTTGTAGAAAAGCAAATGTCGCAAAATACGCTGAATATATTTGGCGGAAGTCCAAGTAAAGAAGCAATACAAAATTAATTTATCTTATTCGACATAATTTTTGAGTACTGAGAAACATGTTTATCGCGCGTGTAAATTCTAGCGCCTTTGCGACATGCCTATATTGCGTGCATCTCACATGGCCAGGTATGCAAATTAACTACAATCGTATAGGGTAGCCAACGCAAGGCAAGTAGCAATTAGAGTAAAATATTATAAATTCTCTCGAACATCATTTTGCTCGCAATATCTGTACTGACCCTGACTTTATTTCGTAAAGTATAATTGTACGAAGAATTTATTCGCTCAGGAATACTTACTCCTAATAATGATTAATAATTCCTGGAGTGAATACAATTCGTTCTTGTTTTTATGTACATAGGAAATGGCACTGATAAGTTACATAGAGAAGGTTATTATTTCAATGAGAAAATAAGCTGCTATTTTAAAATTATTATCAATGAATAAATTTAAACGAAATATCTAGTCACAAAAAGATGTTCAAAGTCCGCCATAAACATACTTAGAACAAATCGAACGAAGTTGTTCTGATGTATACTGCGGACTTTGAACAAGTTTTGATCCACTTGGTAGTACAACCTTCTGCACATATAGATGTCACCATTAGTTTTCACAATTGTCCTGACAGCTGTGTCGTATTTAGCAATCTCTCTTGCATTCGTAATTGCCAATTCTGGAGTCCAAAGGAATTGTTCCGGAGGAGTGTCAGTATTGATTGTTATTATGGAACCATTTATTTTTAGGCGGTGATCATTCCACCAATAGCGCACATAAAATTCCGCTTCATATGTCTATAGGAGAATATGACATTGAAGGTTAAATAAATATGATATCAGGATGGTCTAAAAGGTCTTGCTAAATTAGAGAACTATCAACCTTTAACTAAAAACAACTCGCTTTGTTTTGGCCACCTTATTTGGTGATCAAACCAAGATATGTAACGCAGTGAAGAATTCTCAAACTTTCAAACGTTCATAACTTAGTAATTTCTCAACCTTAATCAAAAACACAATTCGCTTTGTTTGGGTTACCTTAGTTTGTGATCAAGCTAGCCTAAGCTCTAGTCCCAAACTACAACAAGTAATAGTAACTTGTTGTAATTTGGGACTGGAGCTCAGGTTAGATGAAGCACGATATATAATTTTAGTTTTAAATTCTAACTGATGGAAATATTCTCATTTATGAGTCTCTGCACATTTGGTAATGGTGGGACAGGAATAGGCCATAAAAAATTACTATGAGATAATTACAGCTTATATAACATCAAAGAGTGCATTTCTTTATCAACTTACAAATGTTTGTTCGTTTATTGGCCCAAGAGATAAGACATGTATCTGAATTGTAACATTGACCGCCCCTAAAAATTGGAGTATTAAACGATAAGTATATGCACATCGCGTTGGATTATAATATGTGTCAGAGGACCTTAGAGGACTTTCTCTTGAAAATTGTACCCATATCAGATCTTATGAGGAAACATGTACAGAAATACATGAACAGTGAAGGCTTCGTTCTGCAACGCTCATCGGTGTGATCTACCGTAATATATTTTAAAAAGTGTCAATAGAACTTTATAAAGCTTTGAAACGAGTATGTCCTCTTCATGTACCGCCGTAGTATAGTGGTTATGCAGGGCAACCCAATGGAATAGTTCCTGGTTCCATTTTCGTTAAGATGCTATGGTTAAATCAGCCATTAAGATCGTTCCGGGTTCCATTTCGGTTAAGACGCCTTGGTTAAATCAGCCATTGAGATCGTTCCGGGTTCCATTTCCGTTAAGATGCCATGGTTAAATGACCGTTTGGTCCACCCATATCAACCGCGAAGAAGTGATGCATTTCTCTACATTTATGAAAATAGGTCACGAAGAAGAAGCCTAGGGTTGCCGCACAAACGTACTTATATAACCCTTCCCCATGTGTACCGATCACTGTACATGGTTAGTTCAAACGTCTTTATCTATATATAACATACAAGCCCCTCCCCAATAGGCAAAAACCTGTTCTAAGCCTACAATACACAAGCAAGACCCACGTCGTTCAATGTTTTTCTAGCGTCTTTACTGTCTTTGAACAAGGATTTGCCTAATGGGCTGCAAAAATATCCCAGTGGGCATACGATAATTGTTCAACGTTAAATCAATATTAGGGTTGATTTGCATTAAGTGGAAAATTCAGTGCGAGAGCTAAAAAAAGATATTCCATTGGTAGATATTGACATCACCCGATGCGTGAAGTCAATTTCCACCAATGGAATGTTTTCTTTTGGTTTCTCGCGGAATTTTCCGCCTAATGCAAATCAACTTTAATGTTATATTTAGTGGCGTCACTTTAGCATTGTTTTAAAATTGTTCCAGATATCGTATGCCTGCTGGTTTGTATCTCACCTTGCTGATTTGGTATTAGGCGTTTGTCATAGCCTGATGCAGTTAAGTTATCAATAAAATTCAAACCTTGACATTGTGACACACTGATGCATATCAATAGAAGACCAATCATATTGTAATTAGACATCTGTATATACAAAAACAAAAACATTGTATGAATCGTAGGTTTAAACAAAATAAACAAAGTTTGGGATATGTATAAGCATGTTTTCATTTACTGTATATCGAAAAGAACCTTCACATGATATTTCCCTGCTATAGAGAGATTGATTGAATGTCGATTGACAACGATTTGATTATTTACCAAATATGCCGTTCATAAAAGATATCCGGGTTTAGCCTTCTTCTCTCCGCACGTTTTGTATTTCTGAGCAGAAGCGCCGGAATAGATGTTGATACAAAATCAGTTTAAAAACACTTGTTTAAAGCCAGCAGTAAAGACGCTGGAATAACACCCCTATTCTAGCGTCTTTACTGCAGACTTTGAGCAAGTTTATTCCAAATTATGTAATATTTCAAAGAAAAAATAAAAGTATAAAAGTTGATTTCGTTTTTGGGGAAAATTCCGTGCGAAGGCCATGAAAAGAAACGCCATCCGTGCAAACCGAAGTCACAAGTAGTGGGTCGTCTATTTTTCCAATGTGATTTTCTCTCGGGTTGCACACGGAATAATCTACTCACTTGAAATTAACATTAAGGCATATGGTTGGAACTCGTTCCAGCGTCTTCTACGTTTACGACAACTAAAACTAGTAAACGTAATAGAATAATGTTTATAAATCTGTTTGACACTTACTGTCATAACCTGAAACCACCAAAAATTGATATCATTATTTTACCATAAATTTTGTTAAAGTAATGCTAATGTTACAAAACATGAAAATCACAAAATATATAATTCTGATAAGTTTAGTCATGCAACTACCCCGCTTTCCCTGATTTATTTGATTTTTTTGGGATTTTCGGATATTGATTTTGGTAGAAACTGTGTGACAGAAGATTCAAATACCTACCCAAAACTATATACAGAACAAAAAAGGCTTTTGTAGAACTCTTTTAATCAAAATTCTAAGAAATTCTACAGTTTGTACAGAAAATTAGCTATTTAAAATTAAATGTGATGACATCATGAGCAAAATGCTGACTTCAGCAAAGAATAATTGGTACCATTCTTTTTATTTGGTGATAGACTATAATTTCACAAAGTTTCATTACAATCCTATTAGTCGTTCAAAAGTTATGGAGGGGGCGGAATCTGCATCTCCCAGCTTTGAGGAGCTTCAAAAAGCCCTGCATGTATAGGGTTAAATAGATTCGGTGTTATTTACGTGTGTTTGGAATTCAGTTAGATAATAAGTGTGCCAGGTTTCACGACTTAATCTTTTGCAGATCTCGAGATCTCCGATGAGGGTCATAATGGTTCCCTCCCATGTCTACAAGGGTTAAAGTACTCATGCCAAATAGGGTCAAGAAAGCATCTATGATAAACAACCCATAAAGCGCCTTTATCTTCTTTCATTACTTTTTCTTTAATTTACATTGGTAAGCAAATCAAAGTAAAATGCTAGTCGGACATACAGGTATAGTATCTTACCTCGCTTACGTATGCTACAATCTTGGTTATAAATTATGAGAAGAATTTTGAATTTTGACAAGCAATATACATCACAAGTAAAAACTAAATTCAGAAAATAACTACGAGAGGAAAACGTCAAGAGAGACGAAGCCCTGGGAACGAGGTTGTACGAGAGGATATTGTAACCTGAACAGGGGGTAATTTATTTAAAAGCAAAAAAAAAATGTTAAAACAGTATCTGTTTATCTTTTCAACAAATAACTATTATTTATGGAAAGATTAAATGAAATATATGAATTTTGTGAAAGTTACAGACCAAATTGTATACTTTACAGATCAGATAACATATTTTACAGACCTGCCGTGAATGAAGACGTCATAACACGTACCAATGACATTATTAACTTAATTCTTGCGACATTTACGATGGTCGCAGATAATCGGAAATGAAGTTTCTTTTCGGCACGGGAAGGAGGGTGATATAGGATATATATATATTATGGCGGCAAAAAGAAGAAGGAAAGTTGATGATGACGACGACGACGATGAAGATGATGATGAAAAAATTTCAGTAGCTCGATATCAGTATCACTAATCAATATCACTAATATCACGGTTTTTCCCCAACTGGAAAGTAGTTATAGAAATAGCACTCCGTTTTGGCTTTGGAGACCGGTTGGTTTTTTAACCCAGATATTAGGTATATTGTTGTAATTCGGGTGCCTAAATATATAAATATATATTAACATATATTGTACCGTACTGCAGTGCTTTCGAAACATATCGCCAATATCTCCGATATTTGTAGTATTGTATGTCCCGATAGAAGGAATAGAAAGAAATTATGAAAAGGTGTTTGCATTGGGTTGCTTTTTAAGTGTACCTAGTTTCATGCCATAGGAGGTAGTGGCTCGCAAATGATAGGCCATTGTCATTTTACAGCATTATACAGACCAAAATCCTGATGTTATTGATGACGTCATACCAGACGCCAGTGACGTCATCAACTAACTTTTTTTGCCAAAGTGACTGGAATGAGTTGTGCTATAAGTGTACCTAGTTTCATGCCATAAGCGTTAGCGGTTCGCGAAAAATTGGCCGCGGGCATTTTATGTCCCGTGTCCATGGTTATGAACGAAAAAAAGCCAAAGGCTAATAGTGTTAACCCTATTAACACTGGGCTATTTTTGCCAGGTGTATTTTACTCAATACAAACACTTTGTCCAAAAATAATTGTTTTTATAATGGCACTCATACCAGCTATGACGTCATCAATAAGAAAAAATGCTTTAAAATCACTGTGACGTTTATTTCCAAACCACTAATACTTCCGGCATGAAACTTAGTTCATTTATAGGAAACGTCAATATAAACAGTTCGACATAATTTATTTGTGATTTGATGACGTCACTGTCACTTGTTATGACGTCACGAATAGTGTAAATTATTTTAAAATGTCTGTGGTCTTTTAATTCCGAACCAATGATACTTATGGCATGAAACTTGATACACTTATGGAACAACTCAATACAAACACTTTTCCATAAATATTGTTGATTTCATGACGTCACTAGTACCTCTTATGACGTCATCAGAAACATTCATTTTGTGATCTGTAAAATATGATATATGATCTGTATTTATTAATTTTGTCGTATATTTAATTTTGTATTTTCATAATTAACACATACCGGTCCCATAATTAGCCGAACAACATCATTTTAACAAAATTTAATATTTTCAAAAAATTTAATCCTTGTTCAGAATTAAGTAACCCCCTGAAAAAAAAATACAAATAAAAATTAATGGTGAAAATCACTGATAAAAGTGAGGAAAAGTCACTAAATTTCAATACCATATCTTTAATATATATTTTTTTATTGTCTAATAAAATTTCTTCGCGCACTTTATGTCCCGCCAATGTTAATAAGGTCAATGGTTGCATGTATAATAGAAGAGGCTAGTTGTCAGTTATGAATATAGATACCCAGCCAGCAAAAACCTGTTCAATGTCATGCAAAATAAATAGCTATTTTGCTGACTTTAGAGAGTGTTTTCCGGCTGGGAATCTATAATTATTATTGTCCGTTTATTACATTTCTCCAAACAATGGTCAAGTGAAAATCTATGAAAATAATAGTCTTTTAATAAAAATAAATTCAGCCCAGGATTTGTTCTACAACCTATCTAAGTGACACTGATGATCCAAACATTCCAAGATCTAAAAATATCAAACATTCATTATAATGTCAGAACGGCGTGATCATACGGTGCCATTTTATTTTTGAGACAGTACCACGTACGTTTGCTGATAACTAGAGGTATGTTTTCCCAATCGTTTAATATTTCCATTCGATTGGTAGTAATTTGAACTCACATGAACCATTTTTTCAGAAGTAGTGACGATTTAAATACACCATTTATATACCTCGTTTTCCGTTCATCATCGAACATGACTATAAAACATCATCGATAAGTTCTGCATCTTATTCTTAATACGGAATCCTAATATAATTAATTTTCTATTTAATTGCACCTTTGATCAATCCAATCTTGAATCGAACATCGTGTGCATATTCTTAATCAAAATTATACCTGACTTTAAATGTTAATATTATTCTTGTTAATCAAAATCTTGTCGGAAGCAGCATGATGTCATTGGGCATTGTTCAGATCAATTAAAAATGTTTTCTGTGAAAAAAAATAGAATGTGACACCATCCGAAGCTTTATAACATAACTTTTTCAAGAATGATCAAAGTACTGAAAACCTTGTTTTTAATGTGATATTTGACCTGTTTTTACAATCTAAAATGATTTAGAAGTAAAAAATTCCATTCTGTTAAAAGAAGATTTTAAATTATTGCACATTCAATACAAACAAAAAGAAATTTTAATTTTTAATTTTTATCAGATAAAAGAAAATAGACGTGGTCTCCTCTAGAATTTGGAATCAAGAAATTAACGAAAAAAAAAACAGTTATGAGAAAATTTCTGTTGATAGTCCTTTTGTCCGAAGAAAGTATATTTCAATGAATTTGTAATATGTACGAAATATATTTGTAATGAAATACGAAAGCAAGGTTGAATAAAAACTGCTTTTCATGGAGTATTCGCATATTTTCTAAGGTTTTATGTAGTTTTGACGATTCCAAAAGTACCTGTATGTCGTCTGGTGATTACCCCATATGGTGTATGGTTCGTGTATTATACGTTTAAGAATCCACAATTCAATTGTAATTATACAAGGTCAATATATATATTGTCGTTTCAAAATAAAAAGAAAAATTTCGTTGTAGCAATATACAATTTACGCTACAAAGTATTTGCACAGTTAAAACTAAAACTCTTTTTTGTAGAGGTTTAATTACCTAGTGAAACGCAAGTTTGAAAATATTCCTGCAATAGTAGTAATTTACAAAGAAGAGTACTAAATCTATATTCTTTTCATAGAGCAAAAACTTGTTCAAAGTTCGCAGTAAAGTTCTTCCGATATTAAACAATATATGTCAAGCTTGCAATGGATTGTTTCTTTCGGTAACAATGGAAATTACCATCTTTATATTTACTAATAGATTGACCCAAGACTTCAGTCTAGTGGACAAAAACTTGTTTAATATCGGAAGTACAGAGCGTTAGAACAACGTCGTTTGACGTTGTTCTAACGCTCTTTACTGCGCACTTTGAACAAGTTTTTGCTCTTTTATCTCGTTTTTATTGTACTTAAACTTAGTTTCTTTTAAACCTACCAGAAAAAAAATGTTGTTTCCTTAGTAAAATAAACAAATCATTTCTATTGACGTAACTTGTAAGTGATGATCTCAAATATTTGCTCCAAAACGAACGTTTTTGTTAAGGATGCATCATCTAACATTGACAAAATTTGACAAAACTGAATCTGTGCAAAATTGTGTTAGGTCAATTATCATGCAATAGATTTGTTTCTTCGGTACGAAGAAATTAATCCATTGCAAAATCATTGACTCAGTACTCTCCTCGGCAGATGTTATTTTTGAGACACTCCCTAATCTGTATTATACTACGTCGAAAGAAATGAGAATCATGAAAATGAAAATTTGTTTTATAATGTTAACTTCTTAACTTCTTAACTTCTTAACATCGACGTTAAATAATCACTGTGGATGAGGGATTTTTAAACAGATTATTTGTTATTGTAGCGATTCTTGGTTCTACTCACTGACGAAATATCTCGTAGAATTATCTCGTACAAAAACGCTCGTACTATTTTTCTAAACCTTCAAATCTCAGTGAGCATGTAACTATTAAGCAGTGAAGAAGTTTAAGGCTATAGGGAAGTAATTCTACATATTGCGTAAATCTGTAAGTTAAAGACAAATCTAATTACAGATTTACGCAATATGTAAAAAAGCTAAATTCATATCATAGAATCTGGTTTACTATTCTGAACCTTTATCTACCAGATATCCATCGTTGCTGTCATGCACTTCCCAAACGATAACGTGTTCAAAGTCTGCAATAAAGACGTTGAATACGTTAAAAGAGATGTCTTTTCTGCAAACTTGGAAAAAGTTATTGTCCAGTGGTTTAAAGTGATCCATAAAATGAAAACTATTTTTCCGAAATACTGATGAACATAAAAAATGGTGGTACTTTTTCATATTGGCAGGAATTTGAATAGGAGAAAATGAGTAGCTATACCCAAAACCTCGATCTACTTAACAAACACACTGTCAAAAAGATGACTCAACCTAGCGGGTAAAAACTTGTTCAAAGTCTGCAGTAAATATACTTGAAAAACCGCGTTCGATGTAGTTCTAGCGTTCTGAACTTTTTGACCAAGTTTTTCCTCTCTGGGAAATAGAAAACATACGGTATTTGCACAAGAAAATTGTTTTTCAAAATATGGGATACGTTTTAAAAGTCATACACGCTGTTGCTCAGAAGAAAATTACCTTTCCTAGTTCGAAAAAACACTGATGGCATATGGGTAATATCACTTTTATATTGATACGTAATAGGGCACACGACGTCGTCAAGAGGTTGGTTTGTGTTGATCTGACGATCAACACAATGCTTCAAATGATCCGAATGTTCAGTGGGAACGTGGCTTCTTATCAACGTCAAAAAGACGTCCTGACGTCAACAACTTTCGACGTTGTTAAGAATTCGCGTTCCGGCAATGTTTATACATGCTATACTAAATATAAATAATACGTAAAATAAACACAACAAAATACTAAATAACATAATGGTACCGTTAAACCAAATATTTCATCAATACTATGAGATACATCTATTTCTTCTTTTTTCTTCTTATATATCAAGTTTCCGTTAGCTATATCATTGGATTTTGACCACTTTCTTTGTGAATATAAATTCAATTGAAGGTAGATTATACTAATTGTTTTGATTTATATTTCCAACATGCATTATTTTGACTTAAATGAAGCAAGGTCATCTAATGTTCGCAGAACAGTTAGCCTTTTTATTAAATGTCTAAATAATTGATCATCCTCAGCGATAAAGAATAAAATAAATCGATACATCTCTTTCTGTCCTCTTCTCTTTAGATATCACGTCGTTCTTCTTAGCTATATCATTGGATTTTAACCACTTTCTTTGTGAATATAAATTCAATTCAAGGCAGATTATACTACTTGTTTTGATTTATATTTTCAACATGCATTATTTTTACTTAAATGAAGCAAGGTTATCTAATATCAACAAAACGGTTAGCTTATTTATTTTATGTCTAATAATTGATCATCCTCAACGACGAAGAACAAAAAAAATTGATTAAATTTTCATTACCAATGAGTTTGTTTTTAACCTAGATTTACGCAATATGTAGAATTAATTTCCAATGGGCAAAGACCTTGAACTTCTTCACTGATTTATAGTTCCGTGCTCACTGGGTTTTGAGGGTTTAGAACAATACGAAATAGTTTTATGAGATACTACGTCAGTGAGTAGAATCAAGATTCGTAACCAAAAATAAACAACAAACTTTACAAATAAACTTTATAGAGAAAACCCAGTATTGATTCTATTTTTAACAAAGTTAAATTCATGTCATAGAATCTGGTTTACTATTCTGAATCTTTATCTACCAAATACAATCATCGTTTCTTCCGTGCACTTCCCAGACGATAACGTGTTCAAAAACTGCAGTAACTTTTATACTTTTACATGGTATTCAAGCAAGAGCTCAAGAATATCTCGACTCAAGACAAGATGAAACATCTTCATCGTCATCAAGAGTTTCACAGTGGCAGCAATCCACTAATGATGCATTAGCAATTCAAATAAAAGAAAATCAATTGAAGTTAAGGATTGAATTAGTAAGAAATTTGGAACATTCCAGACAATTTGGATTTGTAGCTGATAGACAACTTGTTTCATCTCAAATGGGTGTGAATGGACAAGATGGATGTGTAACTGATAGACAACTTGGTTCGTATCAAGTTGATGTGAATAGATAAGATGAATGTGTAGCTGATGGACAACTTGGTTAATATCAAGTGGATGTGAATGGACAACATGGAATTGGTGCAAATACACAACTTGGTTCACCCCAAGTAAATGTGAATGGACAAGATAGATTTGTGACTGATAAACAACTTGGTTCACAACAGGTGGATGTAAAAAGACAACATAAACATGGTGCTGATAGACAACTTAGTTCACCTTAAGTGGATGTAAATGGACAAGATATATTTGTGGCTGATAGACAACTTGTTTCACAACAAGTGGATGTGAAAAGACAACACAGATTTGTGGCTGATAAACAACTTGGCTCACAACAAGTGAATGTGAAAAGACAAAACAGGTTTAGTGCTGATAGACAACTTGATTCATATTAAGTAGGTGTGAAGGGGAAAGACAGATTTGATGCTGATAGACAATTCGATCTTCAACAAGTAAATTGGGAAGGAAAAACTGAACAGGTATAATAGGTATAATAATAATGATAATAGGACACAGTATGTTAACAAAATGATTGGTATGGAAACAAGACTTAGTGAGTGGTAGTCCAAAGCAAGCTGGTTTAAGACTGAATAATAATGCAAATATGACAGCTGCCACAAGATCAAATGCTTGCACAAGACCGAGTGCTGATGTAAGACTTGGTGCTATTGAAAACACTCTGAATGCTCCCTGTAGATTGGTTACTGAGGCACATGATCGCAAGAATAATTCACCATATAGAGGAAGTCTTGCTAGAAGTCATGCATCAGAACAACAATATGCAGCATCAGAAAAAAAGCACATATATACCAAAAAGAACTACATAAACTGACATAAACTGGTCAAAATAACATTCCCTCAATTGGTTAGGATCTGTGGAAGCAATTGAAACGTGTTTCTATACCAACATTTAATAGAAACAAAGCAGTTTATGAAAGTTGGAAAGCTACTTGTTGTGCTTGTATCGACGTAGCTTCAGCAACACCTGAATACAAACTCATACAATTAAGGCAATATTTAAGTGGTGAGGCATTAAAATGCGTTGAAAACCTTGACCATTCCCCTGCAGCATATCAAGCAGCTAAAGACAGACTGGAAAGAAAATTTGGTGGCAAGAGGAGACGTGTTGCACTGTACATAGAAGAACTGGACAATTTTAGACCTATCAGAAATGGTAACTCCAAAGATGTCGAGAGATTTGCAGACCTTCTGGATGTTGCTGTTGTCAACCTTGATAATGGTAAAAGATGGAAAGAACTTGGAACTGGCACATTTTATGTCAAGCTGGGTTTATGAAAATGAAAAGAGTGAATAAGTTCTTACCCTTAGAAACTGGATCATACAACAATCTGAATTCCATATAATTGCTGCTGAAACATTAAAAGGCATTAAAAGTTCCAATGATGACTTCAGATCAAAGCCAAGCTCAAGAAAATTGCACACCACCAACTCACCCAAGTATCAAATAAAAGCATGTAAGATATGCAGAAACAACCATAGAGTGTGGGCTTGCACAGTATTCAAAACATTGGAAGAATCAAGATGGTGGGAATTAGCAAAAGAAAACAAATTATGTTACTGCTGCTTGGCATAAACCCATTTCAGCAAAGATTGTATTAGAAAAAGACCTTGCTCCCACAAATACTGTAAACTTCAACATCACCCATTGCTTCACGAAGAAAAGGAAAGGACATAACTTCTATCTAACAACAAGAGAGAAATGCCATTAAGGACAGTAGTAAATGCACTTCTTGATGATGGAATTACTGAATCATATATCAATGGAGATGTGGTTGCTCAGCTAAGAATAACATTAGGGGATTTACAGAAGACCAAATTCAATGTCTTGAATGGTCAAGTGGAAACATTTGAAACAACGCCAGTAACAATTGATCTACTGACAAAGTTACTGGGAAATTGAAAGCTGTTGAATGGAACCAACATAAATATAGATGGCATCACCTGAAACACATCAGATTTCCAACACCAGCACACAAACCGTTTGTTGACATCTTGATTGGCGTCAACTATGCAGATCTCCATGCATCAAAGAAAGAAGTAATTGGTAAGCATGGTGAATCAACAGCCAGGCTGACGTCTTTACTCTGGACATGTGTTGGATATAAAGTACAATCAACATCAGCAGAAATCGGGACCTTTTTTAGCAGAATCAAGGAAAACTTTGGTCTGTTGAAAATGATGAATTATCTGAAACCAAAACTCAGATGAGCCTAGATGAAAAAGAAGCTTAGTTATTGTCAAGAAAAGGCGCAAATGTAAAGATGATCGTTACGAAGTTTCAATTCCTTGGAAACGTGAACATCAAAAATTAACTAGCAATTATCATACGGCAGTTAGAAGACTGGAATCCACGAAGAGGAAGTTGAGTAAGAATCAAAATTTATCAAAAAACTACCGTAACACCATTCATGATTATCGAGCAAAAGGTTATGTCCGAAAAATTGCAGTGAATGAAGAAGAACCAAAGTCATGCTGGTATCTTCCACATTTTGCTGTCATCCTTCCTGACAAAGTGACTACCAAGACAAGAATTGTGTTTGATCGTTATGCAAAGAAAAACAATGAATCCTGGAACGATTCAATTCACCAAGGCCCAACACTGTTGAAAGATCTGTTTGAAGTACTGTTGAGATTCAGAAGACACCCAGTAGCAGTTGTCAGTGATGTTAGTGAAATTTATCTACAAATCCAAGTTAAATAAGAAGACGTATGTTTTTTACGATTCCTTTGGAAAGATATGAAAACACCAAAGACACCTGAACGATATGAATTCACAAGATTAGTATTTAGAATAAATTCATCACCATTTCAAGCTCAATATGTTGTGAAGAAGCATGCTGAGAAACATTCCAAAGAATTGCCATTGGCTGGAGAAGCTGATTTAGAATCTACATACATGGACGACACTATGGATTCAATCCCTGAAGAAAAAACAGCAAAGAACTTGTACCATAAACTGTTTTTTGGAAAAGCTTTAGAATGCATGCTAGGAAATGGTTATCAAATTTTAAAGAGCTGCTTAAGTTAATACCAAAAGAAGATCGAGCGAAGACATTGGCCATTCAACAAAAAAACACAATTACCATCAACAAAGACACTGGGTATGCTTTGGATAGCAGCAAAAAATGTGTTCTCATTCAACCCTGTGACAATTAATGAAGACTTTCATTTCACCAAACGAAATTTCTTAAAGAAATTGGCTTCAGTATTTGATCCTCTTGGATTCTTGGTTCTATTTATTATTCGAGGAAAGATTCTAATGCCATGCATATGGGAAGCTGGTTTAGAATGGGATCAGACTATGAAAAAAGACCTGGAAAAGAAAGTATATGATTGGCTACAAGATCTGACAAATCTGGAAAAGATCAAGACTTCACGTCGCATTCGATTAAATAAAGAGGAAATTAAACAAGACATACCATTACATGCTTTCAGTGATGCCTCTGAAGATGCTTACGGTGCAGTGGTATATGCAAGAATCACATATTCATCTAGCAAAATTTCCACTCGATTAATTGTAGCAAAGACAAAAGTAGCTCCAATAGTATCAACAAGCATACCAAGAATGGAATTGATGGGTGCTGTTCTGGCAGTTCGATTGGCAAAAAATATTGCAGAAACTTACAACATCGAATCAAATTAGATTCATTATTGGTCAGACAGTCGCAATGTCTTATGGTGGATCCATGGAAAGAGCAAAAAGTACACACTTTTTGTTGGAAATAGAGTGGCTGAAATCCAAACACATTTAGAACTAGAGAAGTGGTACTATGTTCCAACAAAAATCAACCCTGCTGATTTAGTGACTCATGGTTTGACGATTAATGAACTAATGGATAACGAACTGTGGTAGAAAGGTCCAGTATTTCTCAACAAAAGAAAGAATGAGTGGTCATCAAAACAAATCCTTTCATCTTCATCAGATTTACAATAAAAACCAAAATATTCAACAACTTATTTACAGTTTCAAGACAACCAGATCATTGAAGAAAACTCATTGAATCCATAACGTCAGACCACAAATGTACCGTGAATGATGACGTCACATCAGGTGCCATTGATGTCACCAAGATAATTTTTTATGCCAAAGTGTTTGTATTTAGTTGCTTTATAAGTGTTACAAATCTCATGGAATATGCAGTATTGGCTCGCCAATGATATTTCTTGATGAATTCATAGCAGGTGCAAGTGACGTCATCAAGAAATTTTATTTTTTACCAAAGTGTTTGGATTGAGTTGTTCTAAAAGCGTACCTAGTTTCGTGTCATAAGCGTTAGCGATTCTGGAAAAAATGGCCGCTGACCCTTTATGCACCCCTGCCCATGGTTTCGAACGAAAAAAAGGTTATGACTAACAGGGTTAATGGTTGCATATGCAATAGAAGATGGTAGTTCTATTTATACCCAGCTAACAAGAACCTGTTTTTTTCGGCTGGGAGTCTATAATTCTTATTGTCCTTTTATTGAGTTTCTCCCAACAACGATTACGTGACATCTATGAAAATAATAACTTTTTACTAAAAAGAAAATCAGCTAATCTAGACACTGATGATCCGAACAATCCAGGATCTAGAAGTATCATAAATTCATTATAATGTCACAATGACGTCATCATACGGTTCCATTTTACGAGTATGTTTTCCCAACCGTTTAATATTTGTATTCGATTAGTAGTAATTTGAACACACTTGGATAATTCTTTCGGAAGTAATTTAAATATGCGCAAAATTGCAAAAAATAAAATCTTCAAAAAAAAATGGTCAATAATGGAAAGTTCTGGGCAGTAAATATGTTACTTTGTTTTTCTTTTATCATCGAACATGACTATAATCATTAATTTCTGCATCATATGCTTAATACGGAATCGTAATAAAATTATTTTTTTATTTAATCGCATATTTGAGCAATCCAATCTTGAATCGAACACGGTATGTACATTCTTAATCAAAATTGTATCTGGTTTCTATTGTTAATGTTATTCTGGTGAATCAAAATTATGTCTGAAATAGTATGATGTCAATGGGCAAGTATTGAATTTCTTTTTTATAAAAAACAAAAATGGAACGTGACACCATGGGAAGCTTTGTGACTTAACTATCTTCGCCAAATTTGTCCAAGAATGATCAAAGTACTGAAAGTTTTGTTTTTCATTGAATAATTGACCTGTTTTTGGAATCTAAAATTTTAATAAAAATCCCGTTCTGTTAAAGACTTTATATTATTACGAATTTATTACAAACAAAAAAAAACGCATTTTGATTTTCATGTGATGAAAAAATATGGGTGTGGTCTCTTCTAGAATTTTGAATCAAGAAATTAACGAAAAAATAGTTCCGAGGAAACTTCTGTTGTCCGAAGAAAGTATTTTTCATTTTTTTTGTATTATATACGAAATATAAGTAATGAAATACGAATGCAGGATTGAATAACGACTGCTTTTGAATTATCATAGAGTATACGCCTATTTTCTAAGGTTTTATGTAGTCTTTGAAGTTTCGTGTATTGTACTTTTTTGAATGTACAATTCAAGTGTAGTTTTACAAGGTCATGGTAATATATATATATAATGTCGTTTTAAAATATAATCGGAAGATTTCGCGGTTAAAGCAGTGTACAATTTCGCTACAATTTATTTTCACAGTTAAAATTAAATTACGCGAGAGGTACCTAGAGAACTAAATCTATATTCTATATTAGCAAAATATTGAGTCGGTCTATTAGTAATATAAAGATGATAATTTATATTGCGACTGAAAGAAACAATCGATTTCAAGCTCGACATAGCACCCTATATAGCACATCTTATTTGAGACGCACCATAATCAGTATAATACTACATCGAATGAAATGAGAGTCATACAAATGAAAATTTTTATAATGCGGACTTTATCTTTCTTAACAACGACAATAAATATTCACTGTGTAGGAAGAATTTTTGTGCTTAGCTTTAGGCATTCTAGCCTGAAGCTATACTCAAAACGCACTCTTCTACGGTGATTATTTGCTCCTATGTCGACCACAATAATAGTCAGACTATTTGTTAAATTTTTAAATAATTGTGCTACACACCGTGTGGTGCTTAAAGCCGTTATCTACTTCAAAAAGTCTTCCATGGAACGGAAACGGGGCGGAAAATACGCACGCGTATAAAGAAAAATAGATATTTTATTGGTAGAGATTGACATCACACAAATGGAATATCTATACTCCTTTTCTGCGAGCGCGTATTTTTCGTTCCGTTTCTATTCTGCAGAACATTTTCTGAAGAGGAAAATGGCCTTTAGATTAAGTTAAAACCATTGCATATTTTGTCATTTCATTTGAAAATGCATTATTTGGACTTAGCTTAATGAAGCAGAGATATCTAATATATCAGCTAAACAGTTAGTGTATTTGTTAATTTTTAAAATTATCGATCATCTTTAAAGATGAATTATAAACAAACCATTACATTGGTTAAAAGTGACATCACCTGACAGGTGATTATACTTTCAACCAATGTAATGACTCCAAATTTTGGTTAATTTAGAGAAGGTTTTTATTATTGTGAGTTGAATCACATTCATAAATATTTAATGTATATAATATAGTGCACATGCTAAGGTAAATATATACAGAAAAGGGCTTACTGCAAATCCTTTTGACACTTTTAACACTTTCCTCTTATAATCGCCCCCCAAATTTAGAAAATTTATATAAACGCCTTGGGCGTTTAATTGAGAATTTGCGATAGTAAGAAACATGACAAAAAAGTTCACACAGAAGATACGCAAAAAATTATATAACGATGGGAACAAAACGTAATGGGCACACGATGTTGTCATGACATTGGTTTGCGTTGATGTTGATCTGACGATCAACGCAATGCTCTCAATGATCTGACTGTCTAGTGGCTTCTTATTAGCGTCGAAAAGACGTTCTGAATTTGTATTCCGGCAATGTTTATAATATTATACCAAATATAAATAATACGTAAAATAAACACAACAAAATACGAAATAACATAATGGTACCGTTATACGAAATAATACGTCAATAGTATGCGATGCATCTTTTTCTTCCACATTCATTTTATATATCCCGTTTTCCTTAGTTATATCAATAGACTTATTCGTGTTATCCACTTTTTTTGTGATGGTAGCAGCATTCACAAATCCAGGATTAACTTTTCCGTTTACATCAAAATCATCGTCTTTATGTAGCGCACTAGTTTCCTAAATAAAAAAATTGTGTATATATTGAAGGCGATCTAACTTTGAAACTCATAGATAGCGATTTTCTGCAAAATATTTGAGAGAGAATGAACTGTATGAATTCCTACATATATAAGAACGATTATGAGGTTTACTATGTATATTGTCTTTTTTTCCCGTTTTCTGTCCCTTGTTTTTTCATTTCAAACGTTTGCACATTAATGTTAGTCCAGAATTCAAGTCTCCTTACATTGATCTTCTTCTTTACGTCATTGTCTATTGTTTGTGATTTTAAGCGTATTACCAGTCAATGAGTTCAAGTCACCTGTATAACATGTTTGATCAGCAACTCGGTAAAATACAAAATATTCTAACGCAATTCAATAAAATACAAAATGAGATAACATTACGATACTGGTATTTCATATTTTTACTTCTAGTGTGACCTAGTCTGTCAGATCCAAATTCCTTGGAACGGTATTTACGCAGTTCCGATTTCCCGATTTAGTTCCAATTCTTGTAATACTATAATTACAGGCCTTAAAGTTGATAGCCACTCTGTGCTTTTATCGCGAGCACTCAATTTTATCGAGCGAATTTTCAACTGAACAGTGCGTTGACGACAAAAAATATCTGACAACTCGCTACTTTGTCTGTGATGTTTATAAAGCGATCTTATATATAGGGCCATCAAAAGTTACATTATCTACAATCCCTTTCATAAACTATCGGACATTGTACGAATTTTGACGTAAAATACAAACCCCGAGTAAAACAAAAGAAATTAAAACGATTTAGGAAACCCCATGATTTAGGTCAGAGATTTAACGAGTTGACTACGCCTATTGGCTAAGATTAAGTGTAGTACCCAGACTCTTGGAACAAAGTCGAATTTTGATTTATACATGAATAGTAATTGTGTACTAGTATATTCAATAAATAATAAAACACATTAATCGTACCTTTGAGTATTTTTTCAAAAATAATACCACAACAAATTCCACAATAGCAAGTACAATAAGTAATACATTAACCAACATAAACATCTGCATTGGTGTTGTGTACGAGACTTTAACTGTGGACTCGCTTACGCTTTGTAAGATGAAAACACTTGCTAGGAACGTAGTTACAATCAGTGTAACTCTAGCTGGTATAGCTGATGTTGGAATCCAATAGGAAAGCATGTTGAAAACCATCAGTAGAATCGTTGGAATATATGCTCGATAAACAAAATATAAGAAGTTACGTTTTAACTTGAAATGTACCAAAAGATTATCGTAAGCTTCATCAAAACCTAAAAATTAGAACAATTTACCTAAGACCGATTTTTAGAAGTTTTAACCTTTCTTTATTTGGACCAAAAACTGTTCCTTAGTTGTCACAAAAACAGAATACGTTAAACGAACGGTTTCATCTAGTATCTTTTGATAAAAGTTTAGGTTTGAAGGCACTGCCTACAGTTTTCACTTTATTAATTTAAAAAATAAATAAGAAAGTTGGATTCCAAAATTTTTATACGAAAAAAGAATCTCCAGTTCTCACCCAAATGCTAAGTTTCTTATAAAAAATACCCGTGTATTCCAATTGATTGGTAAATGCCGAAAAAAGACCGTTAGAGGTTGAACGACAGTCAAAAAAGTAATATATATCGAAGTAGATTCAAAATAAAAAATCGCAATTTTTTTATCATTGATTATTCGCAAGTTTAGTAGAGTGTCTTGTAATGATCGGTATTTTTGCGAAAGATTTATTACATGAAGTCTCGTATTCCCTGTGTATTGTTAAAACTCGTGTAATGTAGCTACGTATCTCACTATTTATGTTTTATGATTTGAGTATCTTTAATAATGTTTTATGACAAATTCAAAGTAAAGTACAACCTCAATCGTGGAGAGGATTTCTCCTCTCTGTACATCTAAATTTGAAAGAACAGGGGAGTTAAAGATAGAGAAGAAGCGAGGGGATTGAAGTTGAGTAAAACCCAGTTGGCATAAATTTGTTCCAATTCGGCAGTAAATACGCTAAAATTACATTTTCAACCACTGCTGTTTTAACGTTACTGCAGTATTCGAACAAGTTATTTGGTCTCTGAAGGAAATAGCCTACTTCCAGCTTCTAATAAAATTCTCTTTGACTCCGTCCAAATCTTTTCTACTACATAGTCTGTGGTTTCAGGAAGCTTATTCAAATTTGCTATTGGTATCTTGTGCCATGCTAAAGACAATTCATCGCTTGGGTATGCATCTAAAAGTTTATAACATTCCGTTTACAAATTCAGAAATTAGAAATACATCAATGGACATCACTTTGTGTAGGCACCCGTTCAAATAATATCGCAATTTTATTCAAGGTTCGGCACAAACCAAGCCGGCAAAAACCTGTTCAAAGTCAGCAAGAGTGCTATGAGGGGAGGCAATTTGCCTTCCTCAAATACGAGATTAATTTATTACGTTCAAACAGGGACAGGTTTTTGCCGGCTGGGACGTAATAAATTAATCTCGTATTTGGGGAAGGCAAATTGCCTCCCCTCATAGCACACTTGCTGACTTTGAACAGGTTTTTGCCTGCTTGGTTTGAGCCGAACCCTGAATGAAATTGCGACTTTGAACAGGTTTTTGCCGGCTGGGACGTAATAAATTAATCTCGTATTTGGGGAAGGGAAATTGCCTCCCCTCATAGCACTCTTTATAGCTCTTGATGGAATCATGCTGTAGTGTTGAAACTTTCCATGAAGTTAGGTTAACACATAATTAACATTTTTGTAGTAATTATATTCTCGATGACGTCATCACAAATGATAACGTCAACAAAGCAAAGCAGGTGGTGCAAAAAACTTTTTTTTTGGTGAAAAACGTTTTGGTCGCCAAAATTCGTTAAAAAAATAAATAATGGAAAAATCTTTATTTCAAGCTGTCAAAAAATTGGTTGCAAATGGTAAATTGCCTTTAGTTAATCGATCACTTCTTTACCAAAATGCTCCAAGATAAACTATAGAAAAAGTATAAAAATTTCGATTTCAAATCTTATACCGAACAGAAGTTATTTAAAAAAATCCCTTCCTCCAAGAAAAATAGGGTTTAAAGAATACCGAAGGTTGATTTTCCTTAGGCGGGAAATTCCCCATGGAAGCCATTAGAAGAAATTCCATTGGTATAAATTAACATCGCACGATATGTCCTTCTCACCTAATTGGAATGAACCTTTACCACACAGCGTGAAAGACTACTAAATACGGACCCGTATAACTCCGCATTTAGATCGTGTATTGCCATATGCAGAGTTATATTGGTCCGTATTCGATAGGCAATCTTGCTGTGCTGTGGCAAATACAATAAAGAGTCCATAAATAGCAGATATATGGGAACAAAACTGCAGTTCTTTTACACTGTGGATAGGAAGAGCTAATATCACTTACAACTTTCAAATGCCATACTACATGTTTGTGTATCCATTGGGTAATATGTCAGATCCATTGTACATGTACATTTTGCTTTTAATCTAAAAACATATAAAAATTTCGTTCAAACAAAGATAGTTAGTTCATATATTTTTTTATAAGCAGGTGGTTGGAAATTATTTTAAATTTATTTTAAATAAGCATTGATAAAAAATTAATAAGCCACCCTCATGCGTATTTGATACTGCAGAGTAACAGAAATATCATACCAAACAGTATACTGAGTATATTTGGCGGAAGTCCAAGTAAAGAACCAATACAAATTGAATTTATTCCTGACAACAAATATTCATTACTACATGCGGAATTTCTTATTCGACTTATTTTTTGAGTAGTGAGACGTATACATTTTAGCGCATTTGTGACCCATATGCCCATATTGCGTGCATCTTACGTAACTATGTATGCATAATAAATACAGTCGTATGGAGTAGCCAACGCAAGGCAAGTAGCAGAGTAAAATAATATACAAGGGAACATTGGTGCGCATATAAACTCTCGTTAAA
>JAULBZ010000878.1:0-25838 GCA_032360805.1 Neoturris breviconis | reverse complement strand
GTACATTTTCAAAAAATATTTTTTTGGACGCTAGAAAGAATGTCATGAAGCTATTTTCAAGGGCAACCATTTAGTTTGAGACTTGAAACTTATATTTTTACCAGTGTTAACCAGAAAGCCTTTCACCTTAGCAATGATTACCATGGTAAATAACTACCTTTATCCCAAGCGTGCGTTTTAAGTATCTGTTGTTATGGGTACTGTACACCAAATAGTCAGCCTTTTTGCACCTGTCCAATTTACGCGCCTCACCGCTTTCTACTTATATGGATACTATATTGTATTACTCACTTCATCAATTAAAATATGAGTAAACACAAGGAAATCTGTTATAACAGTTACGATGATTTTACCTTCCTGTAACCTAAAACATTTGTAAGTATGCGTGATGAAATAAAATGTTCTATTAGATTGGGTGTGTGAATAATTAAGGTAACAATTTCAATGATTAAAATTGTGCTATTAAATATATCTAATCAATTAACCCGAACAGGTTAGGGTCATGCTGATTGAAGAAGCTGTTTCTATAGTAATAACATAAAGACATGACTGTGGTCATTCACGTCGAGCTATCCACTAATGTTAATATTTGCTGACGTCAGCAAAGTATAATTTTATAAATTTTAGCTTCTACAACCGAAAATGACCACTAGACGTCTCTTGAGATTTATCTCAGAGATTTATCCAAATATACTTAAGAAGGGCTTAGGATCTTAAGTCTTTTTGCAAACTCGGCAGAATCGGCTGTTCCTAGCAGCCTAGTACCCAGGCTTTTGGAACATATTCGATTCTCTGTGTCTTTAGGTTTGCTACCGAAAATTTAAGGCTTTTTTTCTAAATGGAAATTCGGAATTTTTACTCGAATTTTACCTTGTCTGAAATATTAATGTGATTGCTTGTACGTTAATTCTTACAGATAAGCCAATTGAATACCTCCCTGACAAAAAGCTATGATTACTTCATTAATTTCCTCAGGCATTTGAATTTAAATAAATGTAATTACTGGAATTTAAATAAAGACCTAATTGTTGGAATTTTAGGTTTACTCAAGGTCAAACTTTAAATAGACTTCAATCTGGAATTCAAATAGACTTAATTGTTGCAAGTAGGCTTAAATAACCCTAATTAGATTTATTTTCCGGATGAGTATCATGTTGCGTTTGTGCATATATAAGTGTTTGTGTAAACTCTCACGTAATAACCAATAAACAGTTGAACCTTGATTAACCGAACTTTCAAGAAACTGAAAAGAATAGTTCCAAATTTGGGGGAATTCGAAATATTCGGGGTAATAAACTGTAGGGGGACGCTTATTAATTTTTGGAAATCCCCCTCTCCCCCCTTCCCCCTCGTTCTTATTCCAAATCCCCGGCGTATTAACTTTTAGGAAATCAAAAATATCATAGAACAGTCAACTTACTAAAAAGCTAAAATACACGTTAAAAACAACGCAAAGTTAGAATAAATGAACTAATCTACTAGTCCCTAACCAATTGGCTGCTACACAAGCTCTGGAGATAGCGATATTATATTGCTATTTCTTCCATGTTTGTTTAGTAACTATATAACTTTGCCAACTCCCCCGCTTATTCTAACTCCACCGCTTAATAAACTTGGAAGAATTTCCAACCCTCCCGTTTATTCCTCCCCTCCCCCTCCCGTTTATTCGATACTGCAGAGTACTACTGCTGATTTAATGTTAATGTGTAAATCCAGAACTTAGATCGTCCCACAATGACGTTTATTTTAACATATCTTGCGAGTAGTGTTGCCAGTGTTAATAAATAACAGCTCACGAAGAACTAGAGCTGCTTTCTTTTTGATTTTTATCTTTCAGGCGAATTACTTGTTCTTTGTCACAAAATATTTTAATCACTCGTTACTGTTTCCTTTAATGTCCTCTAAGACGTTTCCTCCCCGATTAATCTTCTATATACGCAATTAAATAATAATTTCCTTGTGGTCTGATATGTAAACGGATTTTGTTTCCAAAGGATACGCGTAGTATTGTTTTTTATAATGTCAATATTGATATATGTGTTCGAATTAAGGATATATGTTGTCAATATTGATATATGTTGTCAATATTGATAAATGTGTTCATTAAGGATATTTGTTGTCTAATGCTACATAAATATTTAAGATGTAACCTTGTTTACGTGAATAAGTAATTAGATCGGTATTTAGGTATTTAGAAAAAAGTGTAAAAATATGACATTAATCCGTTGTTAGTTTTTATAATTTAATTTGTTTCTCTTTTATCATTATTCCTGTCGGTCTAAACTTTCTATCGTAAGTGATTATTTTAACGCCCACTCCCCAATTAACGACACTCCGTAAACGCCCAGGGAAAGATATAAACTATGTTAACGTCTCTTCCGAACAAATGCCCTTCCATATAGGCGGTCCATCAGACCAGGATATTTAATCGAAATAGGTAAATTCTCAATAGCGGGTATATCAGTATATGCATTTATTTACTAATTCTTTCTTGGTCTGAACTTTATAGAAATTTATTCGGGTTAGTATTGAAGTTTTATTAACCCGCCCTCTTTGAATTTATCGCCCAGTTCGTCACGACATTTATGGTATATATATAAAATTAAACAATTATTAGTCATAAACTCTAAGTACTAGTAGTTATATCAAACAAAGCTTTTGTGCAGTTGTTTTGCAATAAGTTGTAAGTTAAGCAGTGAGTAAAAACTTGTTCAAAGGCTGTAAAGATGTTAGAAAAGCGTTTAAAGCGTTGTTCTAGCGCCTTAACCCTATTCCTACTGGGAGGGGGGGGGGTTGTTTCAACCCCCCTCCTATACTTTTTCAGATAACTTTTGAATTAATGGATTATACGACTAAAGATTTTCGGACTTTTCCTGAAATTTATCTAGGATCATTTTAAATATTTTTTTTTTGGTAACTAGGGATATTTTCCTATAGTAACCAAATTTCTGACAGGTGGTAAAAAAAAAAAATTCCAAAAAAAATAATTTTTCTCTTATTTTTGCTTGAAAAACGTTCTGACCAATTATGGGACCCTTTTTTTTTTCACCTAAAAATTTTTTTTTTCAGCACCTGTCATGACTTGATGACGTCATCCGAATTAATGACGTCATCAAACAATTGATTATGCCAAAATGTTAATTATGTGATGAACTAATATTCTGGAGAGTTTCGACACTACAGCATAATCCTTTCAAAAGTTATGGAGGGAGGGGGGGTGGACCCCCCCCAGTGTTGAGGAGCCCCCAAAAGGCCCAGTATTAATAGGGTTAACCAAGCCCTCCTTTGAGCAAGTATTTATCCACTGGGTGATGTTCCAAAAAATCAAAAAAAAATCAAACGACATTCAGATGCTTCCATTTTAGAATTTTGCAAAACATAAATGATGATATTGGCAAACAAACAGGTAACACTATCTATTTTAGAATTGAGGGCATTATTTAACCATTGGAAACTAGTTGTATAGTCAATTATATTATTTTTATCGAATGAATATATGCAACATACTTGCTTTAACCCTATTAGCGCTAGGGAGGGTGGAATCCTTGTGTTGAGGAGTCCCTAAAAAGACTAGTGTTAATAGGGTTAAATGCAATTTGAATAGACCGTATGGACTATCAATGGATAAAATTACTACTGCATTTTCCTTAAGGAATGCATTAATTGCGCTCACGTAATGAAATGCGGAAGTAATCAAATGAATACGTGTAACAAACAAAACTTCAGGATGTCTATCATGATAATGTAACGTATCAATCGGAAAGAAAATCATTTTAACATTTAACCTTGACCCTGCATCACTCAGTGTACGTACCTTCACCCTTCTACAGATATGATATTATCATTGGTCATAGGAAGGTATTCTATAATACACTTGGATCGTGTAGGAGAGTGTAGCAAGTATACCCTGCATACATTTTAAAGCTGATTCATTAGCCAAGTTACTTGCTTTTAAAAACGGTTCTATTTGAACGGCTGTCAATTATGGAACGCAATTAAATTGCTAAAATATAAAATGTAGGTGGATTGGCTATACTTGGCTCTAGAAACAGGTTCCATGTTTTTACATCAATGGAATGGAGAAGTTTCGTTTCTTTGCTCCAGGTAAGATATAGTCCTTTTCATAAAAAAAATGAAAACGATGCGTTTGTTGCTCAAAGTAGAACTTGTAACAATGCAATAACTTTATCTTTGTGCAGTGACTAGATCAATTGGAATATTTTGTAAAGTTAAAGTTTGTAAATAATAATTGTAAGACAGAGCAACATAACCGTCAACATCGTATTTCCTCGAACAAAAATTATTATTCAGGAGGTTATTTTCTTACATACTTTTGTGACTTTTTGACCCCTGAATCTTCTAATACCTTGCCATGAATTAAAAAATTTCCGGAGGTACCCCACCACACTAAAGAAGTTACTTTACTAAGATACTTTACTCTATTATTTGTTTTAGTTTCAGTGATCATATTCCTCATATTTCACAATTGTTCAGCTAAACCAATCCAATTCTGCGATGCAGCGATGTTGGAGACTTTACCAAAATTGTACAAAACTCTGAAAAAGACGCAAATGTTGCTCCATCGTATGGTGAGTTCACTGGTGAGCTTTATATTGTCATAATTTTATTGAAACTCGATATTCAGTTGATTTTACATTTATAATAACCAATTAACGAAACAACTAGTCCCACATCCGAGAAGAAATATTATTAATTATAGATAGCTTATAGTTTTTGTTACAGAATTTTGTGATGCAGTAATGCATTGAATTCATGCCAGAAATAAATCAATAAGAAAAACTTAGCTATGTACCATGTTTATTTAGCCTTGATTCCCTGCTTGAAACTCTAGCAGATGTAGAATCGCCGGCAAGTCAATAAAATTTAACACATCTAGCTAGTCCATGGACTGTTGGATTGTGTGGGAAAATACACGGTACAGAGTAACTTTATTATAAACGTAATTCATGAATTAAAAATATTACATTTGTTTAGACAATCACAGGCATAAAAGAATGTAACTATGAGTTTGTGAGAGAATACTGGAAAGTTGATATTGCTAAACTTAACGTTAGTATTTTTGTATCTATACATTTAGGTATATAAACAGTCTTAGTGCTGCGGTAACACCTTCTCAAACGACACCTTCTGCTGTACTTTGAGAGATAAATTAAAAGCAGTGAGTTCCAACAGAAATCGACATCCACTACTTATTGCGGGGTTTTCTAAATTATAAATTTTCTCTTTGCATGAAAGATTGTAGCTGGATATAAACATCAAATAGTTTACTTAGTGCAAATTTGACTTGACCTCACCTGATACTATAATACACATATGCTGAGAATTTGAGCTTCATACCATTACTTGATAAGTATTTCTGGGGCATTGCAAATCTTCAATTCGTTATTTTGACATAACTTGTGTTAGGATAATCCTTGTAGCATAAAAATTAATCAAGTTATTTGAAATCATGAAATAAATCGTTCCGTCAAATTTAGTCATATGAAAAATCCACTTCTTCCGATTTTTCAGAATTTTAAAAAATCGGTGTCATTTAAAATGATATCATCAGATAAATACTCACGTCATCAATAATAATTTAGTACCATTTTGTTCTTTATTTATGGATTATAATTGTGGCAAGTTTCATCTAAATACTACAAGTACTACAAGTGGATCAATAGTTATGGAGGGGTGTGGAATCCCCCTCTTCCCCCAGTGTTACAGAGCCCTAAAAACTGTAGCTTTGTAGCACAATTTGAGCTCTTTTGTGTTTGGTACTATTATATAAGTTATTTATTTAAGGAAGTTCGACGGTTTGGTATTTACGTTGGAGTTATCTACAAATTTCAAAAAGCATTTAGCGAAGCATATCATATGTTGATTGGCTACAAAAAGCAACAACAACGCTCACAATTAATAACGTATATTACACAGATCAATGCAAGTGTGTCAAGAGAATATGGTCAATTTCATACTTTGTACAAGGTATAGTGAAATATTCTAACTGCAAGGAAGAATTATGTTGCGAACTGGTGGTACCCTAACCTCCAAGCTATTCTTAAAGCTATGAATTGACTTATTCCGCCTGGTTTCGTCGGGGTTCAACAACCTCCTTCCATGCTTTCCTCTCATCCATTTAACTTTTCATACTGCAACTTCGAATCCTGTGTCCTGTTTAAGAATAATTTTAGCAAACCTTACCGGATATTGGTTCGATTAGATCTAATAGTATCAATATAGTTTGGAAAATTGCTTGCAAAATTTGCCTGAGTTAGGCTTCAAATTGAACATTTACGATGGCAAATAGGCATTACGCATTGAACTTCATGGAAACCAATCAATGGTAAACTCTATCTTTTCCCTACAACCTAGATTTAATTTAGGTCAGACTTCTCTTCTATTTTGCTGCATTCTAATCGAAACGGGTGTGCCATTAGTATAAAAGAGCTTATTCTTACAAGATTTTGAAAAACTCAGGTTTTTAACTGTACATTTACCTTTCATTCTCCTTATAGAAATTGGAAAAACAATGTTTATCATTACCTTCCTTGGAAGGAACAATTATTCAGAAAATGAATCTTCATTTCCGAAGGTTTAGAAACCAATGTAAAGCTGATTCGAAATTGAATACCACAAAAAGGATATTTGTTACACTTGCTTTAGAGCTAATAAAAGTTTATCGCGATATTATCTGTACGGAATCTATACAACCAATTAACAATAGGAAAAAGAAGAAGAAAAGAAAATTTAATTTTGATTTAGTTTTTTGACTAATGGTTTATTTTTTGTAAACGATTTTTCATTACCTGTATTTATGAGTCTTTCTAGTTTATTTCCAAAGCTGCTCAAAATCTATGTAAAATCGTAAATTATACTTAATGTTAAATATAATCATGCAGCGTATGTATTAAGGTGCGATTTAGGCCCCATTTTAAACCCAATAAGAAATTCTGGATGAGAACCACAACATTCGTTTTAGCTGCTCTTCAAATCGTTCGTTTTATACTACATTTGAATATGACAGAAATTATTAATTTCTTTTATGAGCATTACAATGCTTAACTTTGAGTTTATGGAAAGTAAGGTCGTTCGACTTTGTTCTCAAAAATATTGAAAATTATATAAATTACATTATATAATATTGTATTACGACTCATTAGATAAATCAGTATGTTTAATAAATATCAAACTTTGTGGTGGTGACAGAATGCTCTTCCGGTCCTTTAGCAGAAGTCCCACGTCAACGGACACATCTGAGGAAAACAACAATAATCTGAACAAACTCCTAACGAAATTATAGAAGAAACCTTATAGCCATAAATGCTTGTAGGACTTCAATTTCAAAGACATAAACTGGGAAAGTTGGACAACAGTTCACAACGAGGATAGCAAAGAAAATTCGCATGCAATTTACTCTTGATGAAATAATTAAATTTTTATTGACGTCAGCATTTATTCAGAAAAAATTGCCACTTTCTATCTTATTTTTAATCGGGTATATCTCAGGAATGAAATTAAGATTTTTTTATTCTGTTTTCACATTTTGAGTGCAAAATGATATGCCTTTTATTGAATTAATGAAAAATATATATTTTAAGTCCTTATTAGCCTAATATAGCTAGCCAAAATTGACAAACAATTTAGAAAGGTAAACAGAACCTCTGTGAAGGAGAGTACTTATGAAATTACCTATATTATTGAATAATTATTCAAAATACTATTGAATGGCCTAAAAACTAAAATTAAAATTAAAAAATAATGCAGAACATTACCTAAACAATAAAATAATCCATACCCGAAGAGAGTTCTGGTGAAATTACCATAGTCATAGTTATGCAAAAATACCTCATATGACATGGACTGAGAAATATTGAAATAATAAATCAGTCAATAAAAGTATTTACGTGAAAAAAAACCGAAAATATGCAATAAATCTCTCTGGAAGAGAGCACAATGTGTGCATAATATTTTCAATTGTCATTACACTAAAATGTTCCCATTAAAAATATATTAAAAGTCACAAAAGGAAAAAATCGTTCGATTTGTTGTTCAGGAAATATGGTAAAAAAGTTCAATCGAGGAGGGGGGAGGGGGGAGTCAGTTTTGCATTGAGCGGAATCCTTTACTTGTGATTTACATCAACGATTCTTAAAAGAATCCAATCAGCTGGACTATTATTTGCTGATGATACAAAAATATTCAAGTGTATTATGTCTCTCAGATATCAGTGGTCTGATATCTGACTTCTGAAATTTAACCCCAAAGTGCTACGCATTAACTCTTGGAAAGTTTTAAAATATTAGGTGCACCCATCGCTACAATATATATCGAAACGAGCTCGAGCATGTTTTCGACAAAAAAAACCTCGGGATAAGAAGTGATTCTGAGAGCAAATCTCAGAAAAGATCAAAAAAGCAAATTGAATTATTGGTCTTATACGCCGTACCTTCTCAGTGGCAACCTCTTCAAGAAACTTTACGTAACATTCGTTCGTTCGCACTTAGAATACACGCAAGCTATATGGTCGCCACATCTTAAAAAACAAAACTGTGAAAATGTGCAAAAGCGTGCACCAAAATATATAGACGGACTTAAAGATCTAAACTACCCGAAGAGATTGAGGTAATTGGAGCTTCCAACATTGGTGATGTGATCAAAATATATGATAAAAGTGCAATATCTCAACAATTCATCCAAAATAACAGGAAACATGGCTTTTAACTCCATGATCATACGGCGAAGGGTGGTGTGAGGGAAATTCAAAGCATTTAATTCTATTACCGCTCAATGCTCAACAATCTTCCGAATCAGGTTGTCATTGCGAAGGGCATGAATGCGTTCAAGAACATTATTGTATTTGTCTATTTCGTGAACCTCTTACATAGACGATCTGGGATGTTACTAGTATTTAAAGTTTGCGAAGCATGAGTCAGCATGTATACACATATAACTTGTGATAACCTCTATTATTGTCTAGTTCTCATCACATACTTATGATGATGTGATGACTTTTTATTATTCATAGTTAGGCACCATTTTGAAAAAACTGGTCAAATGGCTCCCTGCAGTGTAAAATTAGAACTGGTTTGTAAAATATTTTTGTTTTAATTAACTTCCATTCACTTGTCTGCGTAACTTATATGCCACCCAAATAACTGTCTCAATTGGGAGAACAAGCATTTTCAAGTTCCTGCACCTTCTTCTTTTGTACATCATTCACTATTATTAAGAATTACTTCGAATACTATTAATTTGATACGGCGCGTTATGGAAGATTTTTGGTAACCGTAAAATTAGGACAACTCTCCAACTAGCAATTCCCTAACCCTTGACTTTAACTTTACCGTCTAAAGAACATTCACATAAAGTACACCAACTGCACACCAGCGGACGATTCGTAGAACGATAACACCACCGATCCTATCTCCCTGAGAATTAGTAATTCACAATTATTAGTATTATTATTACATTATTTGGATCAATGTATTTGTTAAGCCTTCAGAAGTAATATGTTATAATGTGCGACAAAGATAAGTGTTTATTGCATTGTTTATTGTATTATTATTGTCTGTCATCACATCATTTTGTAGACATTTCCATAGCTGCTATTGAGCAGCTATAGTCGCGATTTAATAGAAATGAGTTATTATCGACTGTTCTATAAGCTATGGTTGATTTTCTGAAAGATAGTATTTGAATTTAAAGCCTGGAATGACAGATGGTCATCTCTAGCAAAGGAGTGTCCACGCACCACGACCTCATTTATGTGGGGGATACTCGGCAGTTAATAGGCCTGTTTTAGGCCTGTTTTAAATAGTTCACATTAACTACATTAACTGCTTCTTTTTAAAGCTAACGCTTATCCATGTTTTACGGAAACAATTTTTTCTGTTATTGTTGGCTGTTAGACGAGGTGGAGTAACTAACTTCATTGCCACTAAACTAAGTATCCATTTTATTTGATATATCCTAAAGCATCAGATGCAGGTGAAAATCGACCATTCCCGACTAACTTGAAATGATTCTCAACAATCTCTTCTTTGCAATCATGAATCCATGGTTTATTTATTTGTATAAATACTCTCACAATCATATGCTATTAAAAAATAGTTTGTGTATACACACACCGAGCAGTGTGACTTATCAGTGTTTGATTATTATTCGGTGTGAAAGGTTCGGAAACTCGACAAAATTAACTCAACAATTCTCGATTTTCAGATATGACGCATTTGTAACAATATAGGATAGGTCAAAATAATTTTTAGAAAAAACTTTAAAAAGGTTTATAAAAATACTGAAAGCGTTTACATTTAAAACAGTTCGAATTACAATAGATTTTGTAACACAGAAACTTTGTTAATGCTGGAAACGAATAACTGTAGCAGAAGTATGAAGTACTTATTCTGTCTTATTTGCTGCTTCATTAAAGTCACGTGTTTAATTGTGAGTAGCTATATCATAATATTAATTCTTATCGTAGCAGCGTATTTAAACAACATTGAAAATCATTTAAGTTTTTATTAAACTTGGTTCAAACATTTCATATTACATATTTCTCACCACCTTTTTGAAAAATAGTTATTAAATGTAGATGTTGAGAATGTAATTGTATTTCGGTAGACGTTGTGACGCCGATAAATGTAGTAAGGTGATATCAGTAGTAAAAGTGGAAAAATGTCGTAATATCTGTACTTTCTACAATATCAAATAAGTAGGGAGACGCTTATAAATTATAAATTTTCCAACCCCTCTCTTATTCCACCTTCCCCCCCCCTTCCCCCGCGCGTTTATTAACTTTTGGGAAATCAAATCTAAAAGCTAAAATACACGCTTAAAATAACGCAAAGTTAGAATAAATTAACTAATCGCGTAGTTTCTAAGCAATTATGTGCTACACAAACACTGGAGATAATACAGTACCATTTTTATCAAGTTTTATTTGGCTGATTTGGGCCAATCTACACAAGTGCACTTATGTATTTTATAAGCAACTAAGGTTAGGCCCCATTACTGAAAATTACTTAAGATAAACCGAAATTTCAGAAGCTACTGTTTAACAGTTGCTAGATGTTTTATATTCACTTTTGACGGAAAGATAATCGAAAGGTCTGACACAGATATATATATATATATTATATAGAGATTTGTTATAAAAAATACAAAATTTCGGATTGACATAAAAACGTAAAAATAAAAAATTGCAATTTATGAAGTACTTATGATTATGATCGAGTGCTAAAAGTTGCTTAACTTTTTACTATCTGCGTACTGGTTGCTTTGAACATGGTTGCTTATATCAAAAGGAGTGTACATGAGTTACTGCAGGTGTAATCCATTAACGTTTTTACTACATTTGTACACGTTACTACATTTGTCGTTGCTACAGATATTACTATATTGTCAATGTTTGCTACTGATGTCGACCGATGGTACTACATGTGTCTACCTTTACTACAGATGTCTACGTTACTATGTATGACGGCGTTACAGACGTGACCAGCAGTGTACAGTCAGTACGCTGCCGTACTTGCGTAACTTGAGTAGTCTGGTCAATACAAATGAGATTGGTGAATATTCAAAGCTACTTTAGGGCACTTGATTTTACAAAACATAATAGACAATTAATGAACAAGAGATGTTCCAATGTTTGCTGCCTATAAACTCCGTGCATTTGAATTTCATTGAGAAATTAAGAATTTAATTAAGAATCATGGCTTCCTGTCATACAATTGTTTATTAAAATGCATAAAATGGGAACCTAACTAGTTTCGAACGGGATTTTCAAAGGATATTAAAGTATTCAGTTAGTATTCAATGTTATAGTACAAGAGACTTTTTCAAATTTCGACAAGAAAAACACGCAATAAGTAAAACAAAAACGCGAAATACGACCACAACAATTCCCTAGAGATTTATCTCAGAGATTTATCGCGCCATTCGTCTTGCTAATCAAAATTATAGACTTTTTCACTACGTTGAAATTTCGAATTTTGCAAAACATTAACTTTGTCCACAGTATATTTCGCCAAGATTGTAGCTATTCATTCAAGTTTTGAGTTGTCCAAATCACTAAAAGAATAGGATAGCTAAGTCAGCTGGTTATATCTATCATAGATATGCATTTATGTAGTATTTTTAGCACCGACGATGTAATTTATACGAAAGCCAAGTATTACCTTCGTTTTGTTTTTTTATATTTCAGTTTGATGATCCAGAATTTGAAAAACAATGGTATTTGGTAATATACAAAATATTTAAGTTGCTTCCTTCTGTCATATCTAATTCATGTGAGATTGTAGACCCTTTAATTTTGAACGGTTAGTTCTATGAACTTGGCACATTATCGCTAAAACATGTTTTACTGCAGTTGGCACTTCGCCCTCGCAATTATTTTCTACGCGCAAAATGCTGTGTTGCGACTATTCACACGCAGTCCTGACTCTTAGGTATAAACGTTGGAATCTCTTATTAGTGGAATATCCCTTATATCTTCAGGAGCAGATTGGTTTCAGTCAAATCTCTCAGAAGCAAATCTCTACATAGCTACTGGACACTCCTTAGCGAATAACACCCTATAATAGACGCTTGTTCATTGTCTCGCTTGTTCATTGTCTCGATTAGACATTTCTCTTTAAAATAGATCTTCTGTTGAGCGATTCTGAAAAAGCATGACGTCAACAAGAAATAATAAACAATTAGTTAGGCAGCCTTTACATGTACCCCTAAAAGAGTTTCACCCTAAACGAACTTGTAATTGATTGGTTTCTTTGGTGAACAGAAACCAATCAAATTCAAGCCCGTTTAGGGTAAAACCTATTTATGGGTCTATGTAAAGACTGACTTCTCTCCTTAATTCGAACCTGTGTAATTCGAACTTTTGCTAGATCGGACATATTGTCAAACTCTTATAAATTCAACTAATATTCGAACTTTTCATAATTCAAATATTTTTTAAGTTTCTTGAGTGTTCGAATTACAGAGATTTGACTGCATACTTGTTGTTCTAGGGCAATAATTCTACGAAGTATAAAAATCGACATAATAATGTAATATCTGCTTGGTATCAGAATGCAACCGGTGCTGGTGTGTTGATAGCCGTTATAGATAACGGTATATATTGCTACCTCTCAAAATGCAACTTTGGGAAACTTTCGAAATAATAAAGAAAAAGAAGAATGAATAATAATTTTAACGTAGGTAGGGGTGGGGATGGTTAGGATTCGGGTTGATTTTTACGAACCTTTTCCTTTTTTGATTGCCTACGACGAAATGAAAATACGTATGAAAAGATATTACCTTTTCTTGACCCTATAAGACCCGGAGTTGTGGAGGATCTAATAACTTTGGAGGGAGGTACAATGTACCACACCCCGATAACTATCGAATTACTGTTCCGTTTTACTTGGTCACAATATTGCCCAGGCTCTATTATATCCGAAAACGTAATAAAACGTAATAAAAACCGTTATAATGCCTTGTAGACCAAAATAATACCGTATTTAAAGAATTTATTTTGCAGATTTCCGGTCCAGAGGGCTAAAATCCATTTGGAATTATTTTTTAAAAATATTTTTTGATTCACAGTTTTCAAATTTAAAGCTTATATGATTAGTTTTTCATTGTGGTACAAAGTAACTCCGGGGTAAATAGGGTTAAACACTAAAGTTAACCTTACTTTTTCACTATACTTTATATTGCAGGTGTGGAGGTACATCATATGGATTTATATAACAGAATAGTGAGTATTTTGCTTTATAGAGCCCTCATCAGGATCTATGTGCCCATTGTGCCCCTGTATAACATATTTGGAGGTACAACCATATACTTTCTATACCACAAAGGTGACAACGGGGACTGTTAAAGAATAATAAAAATATTTTTTTCAGATATTTTAACACATTGGTATACATTGTATGTAGATATTATATTGTTGTACTCCCAAAAGACAATAAATTATTTCAGCAATCTTAAATCTATGTGATGATGACAGAGATCGCATACAAACATATCAGAGACTGTAGTCGACAATCCTTCAGAATCTGCGCATGCGCTAACTTTCATCTTTATAGGACGTCGCAGCAAGCTACGACTACTTGAAAAATAGAAAAATCCAAGCTCCGTATCCGGATAATTCAAAGACCAGAATTAATGGGTAAGATGTTGTTACTGGACACCATGACAGATAGAACGACTTAAAAAGTCATTACAGGCATTTAAGTACAAAAATTACACATCTAAACAATTGATCTAATGAGTACTTAGAATGCTATGATTTTCTCCGTCATAAAGAGGCGGTTCAGTTGCATGAATGTGCCAACGTGTACCAAGGTTGGAAAGTCAGATACATTTTAGTGATAGAAATTAATGGAGTAAACCTATGAGAGATTACGTAATATCCATCAAAATACTTTCCATTGTAAGGATAGTCCCATTGGGCACTTTTTTTGACGTTGTTACGACGTAGTTACCGCGTCGTGTTCCAGCAGAGATAATGTATTATATTGTGTATCCTCTTAGCCATGGAACGAGGATGGCTGGTATCATTGCAATGGAAGCTTTCAATCGAAAATGCGGAGTTGGAGTTGCCTTTAATGCAAAAATAGCTGGTAAGTGAGAATAGTAGAGTAGAGTAATAGAATAGACACTGCATGAGAAACTACTGCATACGGCCCTGGAAACCTCCGTATGCGCAACAACCTGTTCGAAATCAGCAGTAAAGACGCTAGAAAAACATTGAACATTCGAAGTTTATATCCATATCGCATATAAACAATTATAACATTCGGAAGATTTGCATTCGATTAATTTTAAACTTCGATTAAATTTGACTTCCGATTGATCCGAAACCTCGATTGAACTCGATCATCGATTGAAATTGACTTCCGATTGATCAAAAACCTGGATTGAATATGTACTGATACTTTGCGATAGCAAATACAGTGCATGTTTTGATCTGTAAAAATGTTTGCTGATGTCGAATTCATAACGGTACCTCGGCAGCGCATAACGGCAACGGTAACAATAATATACAGCAACATTATACATATGTTCAAACACAAATATTGTACCAATTTCTAAAACATTAATTGGTACTTCTGGGCCATCATATTAAGTGAAGACTATCAAACTGCCAGACGCTATCAGAATATCGATGTAAATTGAAATGCATTTGCTCTAAAAGATTTGTGGAGCGTGAGCGAAACGAACCACAGGGTTTGTAAGCGATAATTTAAGTAAGCTGGTGATGTATCTGAACCTTTTGCACCAAGGAAACACCACAAGCGAGAAACGTTTTGGTATATAGTTATGAAGAATCTTTTTTTTTCTTCTACGGATGCTCTTGCATTTAATGACGTCAGCAAAAATAATATTACGTCTGCCGAATAATGTTTGCAAAATGTTCAGATAAGAATGATGTATTAACGTATCAGAAGTTATGCAGAGGCCCCCAGACTTACAAAGCCCTAAAAGGTCCAGCCCGAATAGGGTTAAGGCCAATCTCTATTAAATAATATATTGAATACCACTAAATATCAATAAATTAAATAATCATATGCTAAACAATGAAGTAGAGTATTTTACTAATTCCTTGGTGGTGGGGGAGTTGAGTGGTCATTATTGTTGAAACATAAACCTTTTATGAAAACGAAACACTATGTATGAAGAAGTTAGAGCTAGAGAACGGGTCGCCATGTAGCTATAAATCGTCACTCTTCTTGAAACACTGCAGTCTGGAAGTGAAATCCCTATCTGATTTTACATCTTCAATGGGAAATCACTGTAGTGTTTCAAAATAGGCGACATATTTATAAGATATCTCAAATAATTACAAAAGGGCAACCCCATTCAAACTTGTGTAGATGTACCATATGGCAAAACATTGCAGTGTCCACATCAAGGCCACACCCGAATAGGAGGTACAACCCTTGTTGTAATAATTTAGCTAGATCATTATCATTACTAAATAAAAAGCTTGAAAAAGTGTACCTCTTCTTTCGCTTTGACTTTAACTATATTTCAACGGAAGGGGGTGGAGAGGATTCCATCAGCAGATAAAAAAATATAGTCATAACCTGAGATCACCTATTTCTATAAAGGGAAATTCCATATCAATCAACAATTCATTATTTTGCAAAAATCTTTAATTGTAATTCACACATTTTTAATCAAAATGTTCCATTTTAAATTTTTTGTGATAATGTCATCGGAAAAATCCCCCCGGAAATAACTTTTCCCCCCCTCCCCCTCTCTGCTAAACTTTTTTACATAACGTTTGAATGAATGGCTTATATAACTACAAAATTTTAAGACTTTTCCTACAACTTATCTAGGATCATTTTGAAAAGAAATGTTGGTAACTACGGATAATTTTAACTATATTTTTGACAGGTGGTAAAGAAAAATCAAAAAAAAATCTTTCTTCATATTTTTGCTTGAAAATCATTTTGGTATATAGTTTGCAAAAAAAAAATTCTGCACTATCTGCTTTCCAGTTATGACGAAATCATAAATAATGACGTCATGACAGAAATTATTTCGCTAAAACTGCAGCATGGTTCCATTAGAAGTTATGGAGTGCCCCCTCCCCCCGGCTATTTAAAGCCCCAAAAAACCCGGTCTGAATAGAGTTAAGAGACATCACCTCTGGGTATATAGCTTAGCTAAACGTATTGTATACAATAAATGTTTAGCTAGCTACGTACCTAGCTCGCACTCTTTATGAAACTTTATGTGCAGTACACAATCGCTCTCGCATACGTATTAATCTAGTTAAGTAGGGATCATATCATAAAATAAAACATCGTTGACTGTTCAGAAGAATTATTTGCAACAACAAACCCATCGTATCAAAGTACATACAAAATACAAACCTAACCTCTCTTCTTTACCTGCAAAATAATTCTGGAGTTTTGTTTTCAAAAATCGTGTTATTGCTGATGGAAGCGACCTTGACATTCGACGGTTTAAAACTCGATTCAACGGTTTGATTCTAATGTGTCGAATCGAAGTTGAATTTCATTGATTTACATTATAGATTTAGAACGTTGCAATTACATGTTTAACAAAACTCGATTGATTAGTACAATGCGTTTAAATTTAAACCGATGAATTTTGACCTTGATACCGCTTCAATTTTTTGCAATTTGATTAATATATAATGCGATCTATATGACATTATTTTTTTAATCTTGACCATAGCTGTAAAGGTAATTGGTCCAGCAATTACTGATTACCAAATGGCACGTGCATATAATCACTTGTCACAACAGATAGACATATACAGTTCAAGTCTTGGTCCAACAGATAACGGAAAAATAATATCCAGACATCCGCGGAGAACAATGAATGCTATTGTTCGTGGTATTCGACAGGTAAATACTTTCTTCCTGGCGCATAATATTGTAAGTATAAATTTAACCGTAACTCGTTTCCAACATGGTTGTGAAGCTCTATTGCATTATCTATCTTAAACTGTGAAAAACTGATCGTGTAAACCAGCAAAAAAACTGAAAAACCGTCATTATCAGTTTAAACGTGTTCATCTTTTCAGTTTAAACTGGTGAAATAGGCAATCAGAATACAGTAAATTGTAAATTTTAAAAAGACACACCATAGAAACCGATGCATGTGACTGGTCGTGTAATCACAAGCATTTTTTGCGTATGAAAGTGCATCGGTAAAAATTGTCCATTTAACCTGAACGTATGTTATAGCCTTCAATTTCAATCAATAGGGTCGTGGAGGTTTGGGATCAATATACGTCCGAGCTTCAGGTTTTGGAGAACCATATGGCGACCATTGCGGTGCTGATGGAACCGTTAATAATATTTATTCAATTGCTGTTGGATCTGCTACTCGAGACCATTCGTAATTTTTCTTTGCTTTGTGTTGAATTTATTTCATCGACTTACATCGGGGATAAAACATTGCTTTTCCTTCCTCTTCTATGTAAATATAGAAAATGCTCAATTGATCAAATGCATTAAATGCATTTATTCACGATCTTATCTACTACTCTGCAAACACACAACATCGGAACAGCGTCTAAGTAACTTTGCATCGTCGTATTGATTGACGTTGTTTCTACGATATTCCGATATCGCGTTCCCAGTGGGTACATGGTGTGAAGAACGATAAGCTAGGTTTCCAAAAAATTAAAAGAACACATTCCATTGGTAGAAATCGACGTCATAGGATTTTGTTGTAATAATAGTTGTGCAACAGTTGTGTGATGTATTGGAAACCGTTGTTGTGCAACACGAAGTTTGTTGCACAGCTGTTGCATAACAATACTGGATTTTTTGTTTATCTATGTTGAGCAACAGTCGCGCAACAAGTGTTGCACAACTGTTGCTCAACAAAATTTCTTTATTGGAAAACAAGTTTTAGGCGGAAAATTCCTGCAAAAATCAAAAGAAAAGCATTCCATTGATTGAAATTGACGTCGCACATCCATCATATGAAGCCGATTTCTACCAATGGGATGTCTTCTTTTGATTTTCGTACGGTATTGTCCGCCTAATGGAAATCAACCCTAACACTGTAAAAGAAGATACGCCTAGTGGAAATCCACCTTTAAGCAATAACTAATACAATGTATACAAGTTTTGACTAGCACGTGGCTTAAAAGATTTACAGTGTTAACAAATTATTTAGAACTCCATATTACTCAGAAGAGTGTGCGTCAATTTTAACAAGTGCATATTCTCAACATACCAAATGGTTTTTAGAAGAATACTATACAGATATTGTAAGTATGTCATCTAAAGCGTATTCGTAGAAGATCACTGCCTCTAGTGAATCAGATATATGGAACTTTCGTAATACAATAGAAACCCTGAATCGAACTCAAATAATTCGAATATCCGACAAATATATTTTTGTCCTGTAAAACATTTCTAATGGGAAAGAGATTCACATAGGTAATTCGAAAATCCAAACAATTTCGTAAGGTCTTCAAGGATGATTTCCATTGTATATGCTGCGCATGAACATGCCACGATTTACCTGACTTTTAATTTTATTTTCCTAAAAATATATATATTGTTTTAATATATGCAAAACATTGCTGATTTAGTAGTTTTATCTGCAGTCAATATATAAATGGGGCACGATTGAGGGAGTCAGTCCCTCCTTCCATTATGAATAAGATGCATTTATTCAATTCAATCGTAGGTGCTATTACTGTTTGTTCTAGATATCTACCGGACTAAATTCAAAATGTATAAACACACAAGGTGGATCATCCGCAGCAACAGCTATTGTATCTGGTATAATTGCGTTAACTTTAAGTATAAAGTAAGGCGTTTATTATCTACTGTGTTTTAGTTGTTAATCACTTATGATTACAGAGTACATGTTGCTTAAAACAGCAGTTGATGTTTGCTATGAACATCACGATGTGTGATGTCAATTTCTATTAATGGAATGTCTTTTTATTGGTTTTTGCGCGGAATCTTAGGCCTAAATCAACCACAGTTTAATAATAGTGCTGAGGATCTCTTTCGTGAATTAATTCAACGCGTACAATTTTCTTCCGCAACGTAATGTCCTATTTATCACATCCATAGGATGAACGCCATTTTCCTAAGGTCAGAAAACGTTTAATCAAGGAATTAAAAAGTAACCCGAGAATTTGATCAAGATATTACCATGGAATAACAAGTGATTTACAAATATTTATTATAGTAAACTCCTTGCTTGGCGCGATGTTCAGCATTTAATTGTTAAGGCATCTAGTAGAAATGGATTAAATGGTTTCTGGATTCGCAATGGTGCTGACTTAGAGGTTAGTCACAGGTATGGGTTCGGTGTGTTAAATGCTGGGAAAATGGTTTCTCTCGCTAAACAATGGTTGGCGGTGGAAAAGTTAGAAAAATGTTGGTCTTCTTACTTAACAAAAGAAAGGTAAGTTACGTACTATAGTTAATTATTATGGCAAAAATATAACGTTATTTTAACCCTGTTAGCCATGTGGGAGGGGGGGGGGGACATTCATTTTGCGATAACTTGTTTCCTATTAATAGTATGGTTTTGAAATTAAGTGACTTTTCTTAACTTTTACTAAGGATTGAGATGAGTGATCTTTTTTTAATATTTTAGTTATTTTTCCGGGGTAACTTAATCCTGAACAAGGGGTAATTTTTTTGAAAATATAAAATATTGTTATAACAGTCTCTATTGTTGCTAGGATATATTTTCAACAAGTAAATAATATTTATGGAAAGGCTAAATGAAATGTATGAATTTTTTGAAAATTACAGACCAAGTTGTATATTTTACAGACCGCACATTTACCGTGAATGATGATGTCATAACAGGTACCAATGACGTCACCAACTTTATGGCAAAGTGTTTGTATTGAGTTGCTTTATATGTGTACCATATTTCATGCCATATGCGTTAGTGGTTTGCAAATAATAGGCCGTTGTCATTTTCCAGCATTCTACTGACCAAAAAACCTGATATTATTGATAGTCATAGCAAGTGCCAGTAACGTCATTAAGTCAATTTTTTTTTGTCAAAGTGCTTGTATTGAATTTTTCCATCCGAGTTTCATGTCATAACCGTTAGCGGTTCGGGAAAACCCAACCCATCCAAAGCCCGTATTAAATAGGGTTAAAGTTAAAGAGTTTCGATCGTAGTTTCTGCTGCAGGACTTGAACGCCGGCCGCGCTGGTGAATACCGAATGTATACGCCAATACACCATTGCCGCATATTATGTTATATATATATACATGCTAGTACATCTAATATACTAGTGGATCCCTTATAAAACAAATGATTATCGTTAAATATTTCCTTGACAACCATATATAGCATCTTTATATTGAATTAACAAAAAGCCACTGATTTCATTTTTTCATAAACTTTAGTTTGTAGCATTTTTACTTTACTATTCCACAAAAAAATAATTGTAGCTTTAAGTTTAAACAGCGTGGCACAATTCACTTGGCAATAATATCAATAATATTAAGTTGCAGAACTCAACAGCTTTTTCTAACTGTAGTACAGTAAAAATCGTATTATATTGGTTCTCTTAAGAAAATATTCAAAAGTTTCATAGGGGGTGGGCACTTTGCTCTCCAGCCCTTATAAGGATTTATAAGAACTAAACATGTTGTCTATTTCTATTCTGAATAATACCGATTTAAATATTTTGTAATATGATTTATAAATCATTTAATTACACTTATATCATTTGAATGACCCTTTTCTCGCTGATCCTTAATGTCGGTGAAAAAGCGATCGGTGAATTAACAGCCAGTGGAGTTGCGGTCGTATCTTATAAATGTTCCTTTATTTAGAAAGTAGTTAAAATTTCACTTTCTTCAAAGAACTAATTTATTAATTGCTCTCATTAAAGTTTGCTTGTTGGATTTAATTAGTTTCTTGTAAACTATACCTTTTATGTATCTCATCCAACATACTTACTTACTTTGCGCCCATTTTAGTTTTGGTCTGTAATTTTCGCGTATCTACTCATAAATGCCCCTTTTATCTTCGTGCATCAAAATGAAGTGGACGTTTTATGAGTTGATGAGAAACACTTTTCGTATATTGTAGGATATTGCAAGTTCGTAGTACGCCTCAAGAATTCATATTCAGATATTATCTAAATTGTGAGAATGTGAATCGGCTTGAGCAAGTATCAGTCATTACAACATTTCAGTACACAACAAGAGGAAATATGGTTATTTATTTAACATCACCAAGTGGTACAAGAAGTCAATTATTAGGAAGAAGAAAAAATGATTCTTCGAAAAGGCCTTATTATAATTGGAGATTCACATCGGTTCATTATTGGGGAGAAAAACCAAAAGGAGAATGGATTTTGACTTTTAAAGCATATGGTAAGTAATTGTGATGGGTTTGTAGACCATAATCCAATGGTACATGACATTTTTTTGACGTCAGAAAGGTCTATTTACGTTGAGCAAAACGTCACGTGCCGGCAGGAAAGTGACAATCGTTCATGTTAGAAATATGTTAACTTTGTTTGTTCTTTGAACCAATACCTGTTAATTATTTATATATTTTATATACCGTAATTCTCCGCACAAAATGTTCCGGACTTATCTATCTATGTAAGGCCTTTTAGGCGTTAGGAAAATGAAAGAATAATAGAGTCACGTGACAGTGGGCACGGAAGAAGTATACGATACATTTACATTTTATAGGTATTGGAGAAGGATACATCAAGGATACGTATTTAATATTTTATGGTACAAGAAAATAACATTTAGTGTAAATTATGTTACCGCTATTCATTTTCCGTATGTAGATTTCAATGAAATCCTTTAATCCTGATAAATTACAAGATTACATTTGCAAAAGCATTCTCTTTTTTTTCTAAGGAAGAATCTCGTACATATTACGAAAGCAGCCAACGGAGGTGTTCTTAAAATAGGTGTTCTGAGGGGGTATACTGGCTGGGAATTAGACATGTTCTTAGGTTTCGGGGAAAAAAAGGCACAACTGGAGATTTTGACCTGTTCTTTCCCTATTGATCATCTCCTGGCCAGGAAAATGATCTGTTCTGAGCCGGTTGTCTCAGCTGGGAAATCGAGAAGCTCTGGCTGGAAAAATGATCCGTTCTGGAATAAATTGATTCTGTATTGAGCTGGGAAATAGAGGTGTTCTTACGACAAAAATGGAGATTGTTTAGGGGGAGCCTTGTGTAGTTAGGAAAACGAGCTGTTCTTAGCACTTATTCTTGCTCAGCTAGGAAAACGAGCTGTTCTGAAAAGCACGCGTTCAACAATAAAAAGTCAGAATTGTATCTCAGCTAGAGAATAAGAACACTTCCCATTGGCTGCTCTTGCATACTAGCTACGTCAGAAAAGTTAAAGATAGTTTTAAAAATAGCTTAAACGATGGGTTTGTAAACGATGTATCTTATGTGTTAGTTAATCCCATATATAACCGTGTCTTTGTGAAAATGAAACTTTATAAGTTCCCCCAAAAAAGATTTTTGAGGAATTATAACATTCAAGAAACAAGGTAAACTTTTTTTAAAAAAATTATCGCTATTTAGCTAATTATCTACAATGCGCTTCTTGCTTCTTATTCCGTAATTAGAAAGGTCGTAAAATATCAAAAAGCTTCTCCCCCGTTATGTATTATTCGTACAATCCGCCTATGTTGATTAAGGAATTATAATTTCCGTAGGGGGGAGAGAGAGAGTTGAAAATAGAATAAGAGAAAATACGATTTAATCAAATAATTAACATTTTTAATAAAATGATTTGTGATAAGGTAATTTTTCAAAACGACGTCTCTTGATAATTGTTTCAACGATTACCAGCAACTACTCAGACAGTTGATATGATTTTATGCTTACAATTATGGATTATGGATTATGGTTTATGCTTACAATTACAGTTTATGGTAGTGGTTTATGGTTATGCTTTATGATTATCCCTTATGGCCGGATTTGATTCATGGTTATGGATCCAAGTAAACACCATTTTTCTAAATAAGTAAACTAATCATGGCTGGTTAGTAAAATCGCACAAATCCTCCCGCCCGGATTAACAAAGAATTAAGTTATTACTATCAGCATTATGTCAGTTCTAATTCTAACTACTCATAAGCAAATCGTTGCCTAACGGGCAGAAATCCTTCGGCCGCCATACCGCTGTTTTACTGATTTTCAAACTGAAGTTGTTTTGTAGCATTCTGGAAATTTGTAGCTTTGTTGTTCGCATATATATTTTTCAAATATTTATGTGAGTGCTTGTAGCTACAACAGAGGCTATTTTAACAAGATTACTCCCTGCTCAAGATTAAGTTTCCCCCGGAAAAATAACCAAAATATTTAAAAAACATACCAAAGTTAAATACCATACCATTAACAGAAAAAAGTTATCGTACGAGTTTGATGGGGTAAGAAGATCCGATAGGTTTCATTATCGCTGGTAGTGTGAACAAACATCCGTCAAGTAGGAGTGAAACGCGCAGTAACTCACCCGAGATCGTGATCCCTGATTGTCTATGAAGCTTGAAGTAGACATAACTAACCAACTTAATTTAGTCCACTTAAAGTAATTAGTTTACTTGAATTAAACAAAAGCAATTTAATTTTGAGATTACTTGGATGGTTTGTAAGAAATAAGAGATGAAAACAGTTCTTTTAAATATTATAGTATTTAAATGTTGTCTTTTTGAGCTGAGTTTTAATAAAAACACGCCATGACAGAGGAAATGGAAGCGCACCAGAAAATGGTTGAGCAAATGGATGTGTAAGTAAACTTTACTAGTTTTCATCACCTGTGTACCACCCGCACATATCTGGTCAGTAGAATAATCCAACATAAAAACGCTGACCAAGCCAGGCTAAAAATAAGACGTCGCACGCTTGCAATTTTTCTGCAAGCAACGGGTTAGACTATTAACCCTACTTGGTCTGGGCCTTTCGTGTACCCTTATTCGGCCTGTGGATGGCAGAAAAGCCTCCTATTTTTCTCAGAAACTAATAATGCTACAACACACAACATAAATACTTGAGACAATGCGAAATTTGGTATTCGGTATTTCAACTCGGACAAAAAAGCTTGAACTTTGATTAGAAAGGCAAACTGCATCAAATTTCTAATATGTTCTAAAAGTTTGGGGGCTAGGCCGCTAGAGGCAACATAATTTGTCGAGGTTTCCTTTAAGTCTACTTGAAAATCTTTAGTGACTTCTACAATCCTGACCAAATATACTGTGGACAAAGTGAAATATTAGCAAAAATCCGAAATTTCAACATGGGAAAAAGGCTATAATTTTGGTTAGCAAGACGAATGGCGCGAAAGTCCGAATTTGTTCCAAAAGCCTTGGTACTAGGCTGCTAGAAGCAACATTATTTGTCGAGTTTGCAAAAAGTCTTAAGTCTACCAGATAAATCACTGAGATAAATTTCAGGGGACTTGCTGTGGTCGTATTCCGCGTTTTAGTCTTGCTTGTGGCGTGTATTACTTGTCGAAATTTGAGAAAAGTCTCTAAATTAATGTCTAGTGGTCATTTTTTAAGATATCGGTACCTACATTTAAAGAGCCATAAGAAAATATTTTATAATTCTGTTTACGGATTCTAAAAAGCAATTGAATTCTCTCTCATAAGCCATCCAAAATTATTCGATGAAAATGACGTCGTCTGCAAGAATGGGGTGCCAAATCCATCAAAATTTCTTTCAAAGTTGTGACGTCATTTTATAACGTCATCAATCTTGTCATCTAAATAAACAATGTCAACTGATTATTTCATTCGTGAAGATACAATGGTACAATCATCAAATTTAGGCTACACATATGTGACTAATAGATAAATAATAAAAATCGGAAAGTTGGAACTCGGTACACTTTATCGTCTCAGTTTTTGCTCCCCCAACACAAGAGTACATGCAAACAAAATAAACATCATGTCTATATTTATGAGAACGTCCCACTGAGAGATTCATAAGCAGATTCATTGAGTTATTAAAAAGAACCTGAGTTTAAAGGCAAACCATACATGTAATTCATCACATATTTGATCAACTTCGGTATTTATAATGCCTGATGGAAACTACAAGATTGTCTGAACTATCAATAAATCACTTTCCCACGAAGGCGTGATTTAACCCTATAAGACCCGGGCTTTTTTTGGGGGGGGAGTCTAATAATCCGGAGGGGGGGTACAATGTACCACAACCCAATAACTTTTGAACTACTACTCCGTTTTACTTGAAACTTGGTCACAATACACTCAAGGCTCTCTACTATCCGAAAATGTAACAAAAATTTGCATACGTTATCATTTCATGCAGAATATGAGTATCCATCCGCAGTACCTGTGACAAATAATACCG
>JAULBZ010000877.1:0-23235 GCA_032360805.1 Neoturris breviconis | reverse complement strand
CCCCCCCCCCCCCCCCCCAGAAATAGGGTCAACTCGAGTATACCCCGTTGTAATAGACATATGTGTAAAGTAGATATTGTGAGAATTGGATGGTGTAGTAAATAACAAAAGGATTAGTCAGAAAAGTTATTTTTCATCATCCGCATAATCAATCATCATGCGTTTAATCATACATTAGTTTCATAAACTAGAAGCTTTTCTAGACTTAACTCTTAGTTCAGACGCCCAGCTGATTATCGGAATATTAACTCTAATAATAATGAATTGTTTTATCGGATTCATCGGACTTCATCAATAAAAATTAATACATACAATGCTATTTAACGAATTTTGTGGTGTTAATTACCCCCTGCTTGTAGAAATATCGTTTACCCCTTGTTTGTACAAATAAATATCGCCCTAAAGAATTTCCTTTAGTTTTTTATATTTATTAATGACATGTTATGAAAAACAAAATTCATAGAAAACTTTTAAGCACATTCGCTATAATTCCCCCTAGAATAAGAATAGAATAATAGCAGGACTATTAAAATATTTCAAATAGAGGTGACCAGCACGAAAACGCTAGAAAAACGCTATGGTTAAAATAAGATCAAAACAGCGGAACACTACCAAATATGATTCTTCATGATGTCTCATTCTGTCTGCATATTCCATATATGGACTTACACAATCCATATACGGTGGTGATATAGTGTTCGAAATAAGAACAAATAATCACTATGTAGGAGTAAAATCTTTAAAATCTCTCTTACAAAGTAATTAGTACTTGTTCTTCTTTCGAACAATCCAAGTTCATATCCGGTAGTTTTTTGTGTTGTGCGGAAAAGCGGATCTCCACTAATATGTTCGCGCGTATTCTAAACGAAGCCATTACATTGGTTGCAAGCGACGTCATCTGTAATGGCTTCGCTTAGAATTCGTGCGAACGAATTCGCCTTGTGGAGATCCGCCTTACAGAGACAAATCAACAATGCTGATGACAAGACGTTGCTTTGATGTAAGACTATAGTATCAGAGAAAGGAAGATGCGTGTTAACCATCTGGACTAGAATAATGCTCAACGTTTTTTTTAAAAAAAGCGAAAATAAAAATACGTACTTAATTAAAATATAACATAAAAAAGAAACAGCTAAATTTAGAATTTATACAAAAACATACTTTACTTTTTATGATACAAAATATTTACGTCACGGGGTTTTTCTTTAGAGATCAACTCCAAAATAGTACATGCAGAGTTAAATCAATCAATTTCAAGATGGTCCATGAAACTCTCTTTATTACAGATTTATTTGAGACAATATTTTCCGATTGGGAGAAGATCCCTCAAGGTGGATTTTCACTAGGCAAAACATTTCATAGCCGAAAGAAGACATGGCAGAAATTGACATTACACATGTCATTAACATGTGATGTCAATTTCTACCAATAAAATGTCTTCTTTTGGCTTTCGCCTACTGTAACAATTGATCTTTCAGTAAGTAAGGTTTGAATGCGAAGATTACAAGATGACAGAAACATTCAGAATGCAACTAAATGGGTTCTAAAAGTCTTTCGGATCTCGTCAAAAGTGAGAAAATATAGCTAATGTTGTCAGCAAAATTATCAGTTCGAATAAATAGAACAGAATATTAGTGGTTCATACATATTGTAAAAACATATTTGCAATAAGTTTTTTATAAAACAGAACGTATTGCATGCGTAGGACACATTCAATAGGCACGTGATGCGTTGTAACGTCAAAACGACGTCTCGTCGACGTTGTTTTAACGACGCGTGCCGGCATGATACAATGGAATTAATTCAACGAGGTTTTAAAATACGTCGAGATCAAACGGTATAACAATAAAATTGACGTTGTTTCAAATTCCATAATAAGTTTGAAAACATTTTTTCCGGCAATACAGTTTGATTATGAAGAGGATACCAGAAGCTCAATCATTTTAATTAAGTTATGGGATATTTTGTATCATTGATATTTCGGACTTAACATTCCAAAATCATTTGCAGAGTAAAAAGACTCTGTTACTCTGTAGACAATGATACAACATATTCTATCTTTTAGGTTTAAGTTTCCGCTTATCCTCTCCATAAACATGAGAAGTTTCGATTTCAGGGTGGAGAGTTTTGTGTTAAAAAGCTTCATTTGAGTGTTTTCTTCTTTATCAAGTTCGTTGCAATACGTTTTTCACCGCAGTTATCTCGGCAAAACCAACATTTCTATTACAAAAATATATCATTTTACCTACATCTGTCAACCTATTTACATATTTAGCAGAACAGAGCTTCATATTTCAGAAAAAGTTTCTTTCTCTACTTTTTCTACGAACCGCCACTTTGAACTTCTTTTGGTGTAGGGCCATAACCAGATGTTGGTCCATACACACTCCATATCCACTGAATATATGTCTGAACACTTCTTGGTTCTGGTCTTGCCATGCGAACCATATCTTCTGTGTCGAGTAAGATTGGGATTTTCTTACATTCGCTAAAAATAAATACAAAATGCAAAATACAGAACACAATAACAGAACCCAGTGTGCACACGACCTAAAAACAACTCGTTTCGACGTTGTTTCGACGTTGTGCGCTAGAAGGATATAGAATACTTCCTTGACGTGGTAATACAAGGTACCTGGTAAACGTTGTGACGTTTGATTCGACGTAGTGTACATGCAGCGTGTCAAACTATTCGTTATATATCTCTTGGAATAGATATTGAGCTTTTGTGTAAATATTTTTATTATATAGCTACCTTAAATAGTCGATTAAGCTACATAGAGATTTTTTGTCAAAACGGCTTCTTTTCTTTTCTTTTTTTTTTTTTTTTTTGAGGGGGGGGAGGGTCTAATTCGAGGTGGTATGCTTCTTTCAAATACTAAAAATGATGATATGGTCAATAAAAAAATAATGAAAAATGTACAAAATGCACTAAAATTACAGTTATACTTTCCTAATAAAAGTACTAGAGAGATATCGTCGAGTAGTATCTCTGAGTTAACTGTATTACATAACACATATTACATTCAAAATCGAAAACCCTTTTATCTATTGTAGTATAATACTTGAGTGAAATATATATTCCGCATGGGGGGGCATATTTGTCAAAACGACTATTTTGTAGGGAGTGGGTGCTAATGGGGAGCTTATTGGAGGTGGGGGGGGGGCAAGTATTTACGTAGATAGTCGTAATTTTACCGGAATTGGCAGATACGGAACTAAATTGGGAAATTGGAACTGCGTAAATACCGAAGAGGACATAAGGTGCCCACGGCCATTGCTTCCCGAAGCAATAACGCTGTTGGCATGAAACTTGATACACTTATAGAACAACTCAATACAAACACTTAGGCAAACAAATTGACTTGATGCCGTAACTGGTACCTGCTATAACGTCACCAATAACATCTGAGTTTTGGTCGTCAGAATGCTGTAAAATGACAACGGCCTACTATTTGCGAACCACTAACGCGTGTGGCATGAAATTTGGTATACTTATAAAACAACTTAGTACAATCATTTTGGCATAAGAAATTTAAGTTGGTGACGTCGTTGGTACCTGTTATGACGGCATCATTCACGGTAAATTTGCGGTCTGTAAAATAAACTATCTGGTCTGTAAAATATGAAATTTGGCCAGTAATTTTCAAAAAAATCTTATATTTCATTTATTCTTACCATAAATAATACTTACTTGTTGAAATGATAGCCTAGCAACAATAGAGACTGTTTTAACAAATTTTATATTTTCAAAAGAAATTACCCCCTGCTCAGGATTTAGTTACCTCCGGAAAAATAACCAAAATATTTAAAATAAAATATCGTTAACTCCAATCCTTAGTAAAAGTTAGAAAAAGTCACCAAATTTCAATGCAAAACCATTAATAGGAAAACATTTATCACAAACTGAATATGCCGCGGGTTCTTTGTGCCCTCCTAACGAACCCTGCTGGAAGGTATTCTTGTATTTCAGATGGACATTGTGTGAGATATTTAGAATTTCATGGTCACGTAATGTTATAATAAGACTTAATTAAAACTTACTATCCCGTGTTGAATGCCATATCAAAATTTTCTCGTTTATTTTCAGGCTTTAATAAACTAAAATCGAACGCATCAGGGTTGAATTTATGTATTAATGCACAGAAAGCCATGCCATTATTCCAACTTCCACTAAAATTTGTAACTTCGACCGGGTAGTCTCTGATCATTTCTTGAACCCAATCTAACACGATACTGCCAATAGACATCGTTCTTCGAACTGGTTTCTTTTCTTTTCGTTTCTTCATGCATGGTCTAAAAGATAAGACACGAGTTATATTATTTTGAATGATTACTTTCCCCAAACTAACCCAGTGGGCGCACGACGTCGGAACAACTTCAAAACGACGTTTTGATGTTGTTGTGACGTCGTGTGCCGGCAGGGTGCAGTCAATGTAAAAATAAATTCATAATTTATGTTGTGTTAACTAAACTCCTTCCGCAAAAGACAAGTGTGCACGCAATGCCTAAGCAACGGCGTGAATGCATTGACATCTAGACGTGTTTCTATGCTTTTTGACGTTGATTAGACGTCGCTTCCGGTTTCCAATTACTCACGATTACGGTCATTACTTCTTAATTAAAAAGATATAAGGCAGCAATATATTCTAGGTGGGATCTTACATCGTTGTAAAATGACCTGCATTTAACTCATCATGACAAAACAGAAGGTGCAAAAATATTTTTTAAGTGAAAATGTTGTCAGAACATTTTCAAGCAAAATTATTAAGAAAACAAATATACCACCTGTAAAAAAGTGGTTGCTAAGGGAAAATTATCCCTAAATACCAAAAACAATATTTAGAAGTGATCCTATATAAATTATAGAAAGTATGAATAGGGTTAAATTGAATTTTTAAACCTAGCGCAGTCGCACGTGACAGTAGCACGTGACCTCAAATAAAATATTGAAAAGATGTCGTGTTGACGTCACTTGGTGGCAGGTAGTCATCTTCGTGGTGATTGGTCAGAGATATAAATCAATTTCAAAATGAAAATACTTACGCATTTCTTATCTTTTCACTATCCTTCACTTCTTCCTCTGCATCTTCTTTTTTCGTTTCTACTGCAGCAGGAGCAGAAGCAATTCTCTGTCTTTGTTCTTCCTTTGCCTTTTTCTTTTCTGCATCCTTTTTTTCCTGCTCTGCAGCCTGACGAAAGAACGCCATTCTATCGGTAGCTGATTGCTGTTTCATTTCAGGTGCTTTTTCTTCGGGTGGTGTTGGTTCCGGTTTGACCGGTTCGTTCTTTCTTTGCGCTCTTGGTGAGCCGCGTGGTGACACTGAACTTTTGAAACTGGAACTAAAACATAATTGACACTTCTTTAAGTCAATATCGTTGATTTGCACTAGGTGAGAAATATGCTGTGAAATCCAGAAGAAGATATTCTCCTAGTAGAAATTGACGCTTTACGAATGGGATTTTTTCGACTATACTTGAAATCAATCTTTAATTTTAAGGTACATAATCACTTTTAAATTTTTTGTTTAAATACCCGCTTTATAAAATTCCATATGAACTGTTACTTTGTTAGTAACATATTCACTCCATACGGATGAATCACAAAAGTTATGCAGCTAAGGTTAGACTGCAAAAATAGTTGGTTTTACCACGGTACAGAAAATCAGACACGTATTTAGATTTTGTAATCAAAAATCAAACTCTTCTTACTAAACCCACGGAGAATGAAATCTAAATCCGATTTGTTTACAATAAATGAGGTAATCTAGATGCATTTTTACTTCCTAAGAATACACACACCCATCCACGGACCACACTGACCAAAAACCAAAAAAGCCTGTGTTTAGGGTTAAAGAAGAGGAGGTTTATTAGCTCTCAAATAGTTATACGTTTTTGTCACTAATGTGATATAAATGCTTGCTTATACAACACTGCATAGAAAAATTAAAGGTACGATATTGAAAGTAGCCCACCCAACCAAGTAAAAGTTAAACCTAAGCACATAAATATGATTTGCATACACATTTTATACGTCAGTGTTTGAAATATGTTTTTATTAAGATGGTAAAGTTTCTGTTCAAATAAACATTTGGAACACCTTTTTCAAGGTAAAATTAGGTCAGGTCAATGTGGAGGAGAGTAGTGAAATTTCATATCCAGGATAAACACTCAAATTTTACATATAGCATTAGGATTTCATGTCCTTATTAAGTCGATAAAGTTTCAGATAAATAAACAATTGGATAACCTTTCTCAAGGTAAAATTATGTCAAGTCACTATGGAGGAGAGTAGTGAAATTTCATATCAAAGATAAACACACAAACTTTACATGGCATTAGGATTTCATGGCCTTATTAAGTTGATAAGGTTTCAGTTCAAATAAAAAATTGAAGCACTATTATCAAGATAAAATTATATCAAATCAAATCACTGTGGAGGAGAATAGTGAAATTTCAAATCATAGCCTGAAGCAATGCTAAAAAATAACTTCTACGCAGTGGATATACATTGCATTTACACATTATATATCATACATCATATCATTACACATCATATCATTATATATATGTAAAATAAACAAAGTATACTTTAACTTAATGCATCTGTTTTAAATGTACAAAACATTACACTTAATGTACTAAGCCATAACTTAATAAAACATTTTTAAAGTATTATTTATATTAAACATAATTAACACATAATATGAATAGAAACATGTTATCTATTAGCAGTTATACTCATTATGGTAATTAAATGACCCTAAAGTGAATACACATTAATACACAATCAAAATGGAGACTTCAATTCTTGAAATGTTAAAAATTATTATATTTTTCATCATCTCAAAATTTCCTCTTTCCTGAAGAAAGAGCTTCCCAAAATACCACAAAATGGCTGCCCAAAAAGATTCATGATCAAAGTCTCATAGAAAAGCTAATTTTCAAAGATTTTCCAAGTCCAAATGTCACTATAGTTATTATAAATTAAAAAATTCTAAGTCAACAAAAATCATGAGAAAAGTCTCCACTTTTGAAAAAATCCTTTTTTGCCAGCGTTCCCGCAATATTGGCTTGAATGCAATAACCAAATTTCAGGACGGTACCACGCCTTTTCGGTTCATTGGCCCGAAAGTTCAATTTGAACCCTTTTTGCCCAAAACTCGGGACCGAGTAGACGAAATCAACAAAAAAGCCTTCTACCATATCGCCACGAATGCTGGTATCGAATTTCAAAATGCTAGCACTTCGGAAACATGGTTTATTAAGAAAAGCGGGGCGACGCCACCGCCGCCAAAAAGTGATAGCAATAGCCCATCAAAACTTTGTTTGGTGGGCTAAAAAACGTATGTGCACAGTAAAATAAAGAGACAATGTTCTATCAATTTAGATAGTGGAAGAAACGAGCGATATTATAAAACTTACCCAGTAGATAACCTATTTGATGAAAATGGTGATGGTGATGGAGATCGATCAGTTCCTGTTGATCCCTAAAATGAAGAGAAAGAAAGATATTTTAATGAAAAGTGAAAACATTTTTTCCAATAAGAATTATGCGTAATTTATGGCAATGAGTACAGAGTTAACCATGCAATCAGTAGTTTTACATTTCAAGACACAAAACATTTGTTCGTCACGAATATATACCTTCTCATTTGCAGAGAATGTTGACTAATAATTAACCAAAAGGCACACGACGTCGATTCAACGTTGTTGACGTAGTTTCGACGTTGATCCAACGTCATGTGCCCACCTGGTTACTCTATCCTTTACTTTTCGGTGATATGTGCTAGTGTCAAACGATTATCTCATACTTTTCTGAGATATGTGCTAGTGTCAAACGAACATGTCATTTGTATGTGTTTTCTAGGTGCCTGAAGTACTAAGCTCTATAGGACGAGTTCTGTTTCATAAGGCTATGCTATAGTAGCTACAGATTGCAGTGTCCTTAGTGTGTTCCAGGTCTTAAAGAAAAACTAGTGCATAAAATAGGTGCAATTTATAAAATTTTACCCAAAAATTTATAACGTTAAGTATAGACAGTTCTCAAATTAAGAGCGAATAATCACTGTGGTGGAGAGCAACTTCAGGTTTTGTGTAGCCTGAAGCCATGTTAAAGAAGTCGCATTGTTAAAAAATGGTACTAAATTTTATTAGTTCAATTGGTAGAGTTTAATGAATCTTAAGCGACGCTTTTTAAATGTTTGAAAAATCTCTTTCCTTTCTTGAGATATTACAAGTTTTTGTAAATAACATCTAAATTTTAGATGTCATTGTCATTTATAAAAAGAACATCAATGACGTCATTGGCAAAAAAAGAAAATAAGTTGACATAAAGTTTGTGTTACTACTCTAGAAATAGCCAATTATCCATGAAAAAGAAAACACAATGCTGATTAGATCAGAAACATAATTTTAACGATAATGACAGATTTCTACTCTCTCCAGGTTGCTGACAGGCCCATAACTTTTAACCAGAAGGTACTATCATCACAAAATTTGGTACGTAGGTAGGACTCAGATAATAAACCATATTTCATAATGGGAGCCCATCCAGAACAAATTTTATTGGCCTTTCAGCAAAATAACTGAATGGTCCTGGGTCTAGTGAAAATCTACCATTATGAATATATTTTTTGTATCAATCAAATCAACAATACACTAACTTTGCAAATATGAAGTTTTAAAAGTAATTCTATTTTTAGCTCCAACTTTATAACAGTCAATACGGTTGCTATGACGTCATCGATGTCTTCAGAAAATTGTTGACGTCATAGCCAAAAAAGTTTTGAAGTGCAATAATTCAAGAATGGAAAGAGAATTTTCAGAAATTTAAAAAGCGTCGGTTCACATTCATTAAACTCTAACAATTAAGCTAATAAAATTTAGAACCATTTTTTTAACATTCCACTTCTTTAAAACATCACTCTTTGTTCCTAATTTGAGCCATGTGTTCATGAAAAAAAGTTATTTAACTATTTGACGATACTTATAGGGAGCATGTGTGACTTTATTTTGTAACGATGATTCTAAAGATATTAAAATGACGTCATAAAAGGACGTAATTGCGTTTAGTAGATTGAATAAAAACGAATAATTCTCAACACTTCGTTACCAAACTGTATATGCACTACATGCTCCCTATTTACCTGAAGTGAGTTTTCATTCATGGTTGATGTTAAACCGTTTGCTCCTGCTGTTCCTCTTTGAGATGTTGACGTTACTTTTGCAGACTCCGTACGTCTTAGTCCGGTGTTTGATGAAATACTTTGATTATATTTGTTAAAGCTGCTTGGCTTTTGTGTGACTGGTTTATGACTCGGTTCAAATTTCTTCTGAGCGTAATTTAGACCAACTCCGTCATTAGGCTTGCTTGCCTCCACTTTCTTTTCGCTTACAGAAGTTGCACAGTTATACTTATTTATACTTGCTTTTCGCTGTGGTACAGCGTTCAATATTCCTGACGATGCAGAAAATTTACTTTCTGATTGATTTCCTGTAGATGTATTTGTTATTACGGTGTCTTTCTTAGTTGGTGTGTACTTATTACTAGATACTGATCTTACTTCTTCAGTAGTTGGTGTGTCCTTCTTTTTGTTGTATGAAGTACCGAAGTTAAAAGGACTGGGGCCAGCCTATTTTAGTGCAAGAATAGACAATTTTATAGTGTTTTCCTCGAAGGCAAATCATGGTTTTTAACCCAGTGAACTCACAATATCGAAATTAACGTCGAAAAGACGTCGTTTTGATGACTAGACGTTAAACCGGCATCTTTTTGACGTTGGTTACACCTCTAGTGCCTGCAGGGAAATAGCATCAAAAATTGGTTTTATGTCGGCTTCATCGACGCCAAAAATACCTCGTTTATCATCTATACGTTAAATTGACGTCTTTTCCTTGCAGGCATATGACATCAGACCAACGTTGAAACAACATCAAAACGATGTCACGACGTCAATTTGACGTTGTTTCGACATTGATCAGACGCCGTGTGCCCACTGGGCTTGACGTTAATTAGATATAGCGTGAGGACATGTGACGTTATCTCACCATAATAAGCCTACTGAGAAAATGCATTTCAAACGACAGTAACTCAAGTCAATCTACAAATACACATAGGGTGAAATCCTTACAATGTATACACCATGGTAAACAACGCCTGAATAACGTCATTTTCACCACGGTGAGACGGAATGTGCCAAAAGTGATAGTGTACAAATTGGCAAATACTGCACTATATCATGGAGTGAGATTCCATGCGAAGATTGACTTGAGATTCTAGTCGGAAATACAAGAACAGTGCGTGTATGCGTGGTATTTCAAATATATAGTGTTTGTGTGTGTATATAATGTATATAAAAGGTTCGGAAATCCCGAGTTACAAAAAACGAGTTATGAAGGCCGAGTTTCTTAACTCGAGATTTCCGAACCTCTGTATATAAGTGGTGTATGAAATATACAAAGTATATGTGTGTGTATATCGTGTATATAAGGTGTATGTTTAGTGCTTGTACAAAAACGTATCTGAAACTAGGCTATAACACTCTTTCGTTTGACATAATCTTCTTTGGATGAAGCACGTGATGTCTTATTAACATCGGAAAGAGGCGTTATTAGCACTTTTTTGACTGGTGTAGCTCTGGGCATAAAGAGCCCGTCCGGCCTTTTTTTCCGAGCCACTAATGCTTATGATATGAAAGTTGGTAGACTTATAGAACAACTGAATACAAACACTTTGACTAAATAAAATTGACTTGATGGCGTCACTGATACCTGCTATGACGTCATGAATGAAAAATCGTGACCTTTATTTCTAAATTACTAATACTTATGGCATGAAACCTGGAACATTTATAAAAAACCTCAATACAAAAACTTTGACATAGATTGTTTGTGACTTGATGACGTCACTGGTACTTGCTTTGACAAGTATGTTCTGTAAAATATAAAATCTGGACTGCACTATACAATACTTTATAAATTTCATCTTGTATTTCCATAATTAACACATACATGTCCAAAGGTTTGCCTAACAACATCAGAGATCATTTTAGCAAATATTTTATATTTTCAAAAAAATAACCCCCTGTTTAGAATTAAGCTACACCCGGAAAAATAACGTAAAAATTTTAAAAAGAATTAAATGGTCAAATCCCTAATAAAAGTTAGAAAAAGTCACCAAATTTTAATACCATACCATTAATCGAAAAACGAAAAAAAATTATCGCCAAATGAAAAAGCTGCGGGAACGTTGTGCCGCCACCTCCCAGTGTAAATAGGGTTAACATCTGGAAAAGATGTTATAACGTACCCGCTATTTTTGTGGCTTGAGAACAACACAAATAAATATTTACAAATGAACAAATAAATCAGTTGTCGTCTTATTCAACGTCGACAAAAAGTTGTTTTGATATGGTAAACCAATAATAACTCTGCTTGAATGGTTACTGTTCCTCTCCCATATAAAATTGACTTTTGCATCGAAACCAGTAATAGCCTGAGTTTCAACCCTAAACACTACGAACTCAAGGTAAACCAATTATAGATCCACTAAGAGTTATGGCTGCATCATAGTATATCTATGGCTGCATAAAACGGTATGGTGTGTCCTTACGACCTTAGCATTTAAATTTACCTGAAACTCTCTGGTATTATAGAATCAATATATAATCCATTAAAATTTGTGTTACTCCTTGGGAGAGCCTATCATGCCTTATTTCATGGATTCATGACTTTGAAAAACCTCACTTTCTATGGGGCATAAAATATTGAGTTCAAACAAGCGCAAAAATAAAAGATGAAACGTTCCATATGACTTATTTCCTTGTGTTTACGCTTTACTAGTCGAATGACGTTGTTCTACCACTGTGTTACATTCGGACGATAGACGCCATTGTTTAATATTTTGCTTATTTTCTCTGATTATAAATTTTAAATATCCGGATTTCATGATTTGATAAAGAATATAATAGAACATTACAAAATATTTGATGAAATAAAAACAAGAAGAAACTGTGTAAATACAAATATTCCAAACTAACAAATGATATCTCAAGTAGATCTTAAGAGAAGTAAACTAGAAGGCTTCAAATGATGTGGGATAGTTCGTGGTGCAAAAATATGGTACACGATAAACTCTTGTTGTTTTATTATCGTATTTCCCACGGCGCTTATTTTAATTTTTGAACTTTTTTAGGGCGGCGCTTATTGGAGGGCGGTGCTTAAAAGAAGGCGGCGCTTATTTCCTAGTTGGATAAGTACATGAACTGTTTTCACATATGGTAGCTACATTTAGTTCTTTAAGAAAATATGCCGATAAATATCAGCAAAATCATCTGCGAATCACAGCAAAGAATCACAATAAGTACCAAAAATTGCCTTCATTGCAACTATGAATGCAACCAAATAAATACATGTATGATCATTTAATACAATATTAGAGGAAAACGGTTTGTGTATCGAAATCCAGAAAACATTAAAACACAAAACATATAGCAGTAACGAAAGCAAAAAAAAAAAGCGAATGATGAATATATATATCTTGTACCAACATAAAGTTTCTTCGTCGTTCTTTTACTGTTTTCTGAAAGATTTTGTTTTAGTTTTCATATCAAAACTATAGCACACAACTACGCGTTAATAGGATTTCTTTCATACAATTAAATATGTTCAATGTGTCGTACAATTAGTTAAAAATGGATGGGAAAAATTTAAGTCTAGGTTGTAAGGATTTTTATATGAAATTTGAGAAGACATTTTAATACTTTACCTTATTAATAAAATCAGTAGTTATCGACTTACGTTTACCATACGGAAAATAATCTTGAGCCACAAAAATAAAGTCACAGCGTGAAACACCAACTCGGTCGAATATATTCCATATATGGCAATACACAGTCCATTTATGGAGTTGTACAAGACACACAGATGAAATCTGTTCTTGTCCTAGCGATCCCACCGATAAAATGTAAAACAAGTTATGTTGAATGGGCACGTGACGGTTTTCAACGTAAAAAAGACGTTGTTTTCACATTTTGACGTCCAGTCAACGCCTTTTTTTACGTTGATTCACATGCCAGCAGCAGGATTCATACTCCACAGTATCAAATAAGCAAGTGGGGACGCTTATTAATTTTCCTCCTATCATAATCTACCCCAAACTCCCTAGTGATACTACAGAGTACGTCAATAAATGAACGAATTGAAGAATGTATTAATCATACAAAAATTTTACCTGAGCTCCAAATTTGTTCAGGGCACTACCAATATTCCGTGATGCGGCGTTTGTTGTTCGGTTATTAGACCAAGTTGCAGTCCTTCTTAAACCAACCGGACTAGGTTGTTTATTACTTGTTGTAGATGACAAGCCTAATTTATCTTGTACACTGGAGGTCTTTGAATCACTCTCCTCCTTTTTTGGTTGTGAAATATTAATTTTCATTGGTGCTTTTTCTACTTCTTTCACTTTTTCTGGAGGTTTTTCTATTTCTTTTACTTCTTCTTTTGTTGAGTTTGTTTTTATTGAAATTCTCGAGAATGTGCTTTTTACTTGTGGCTTTGTTTCTTTTATTTCAGGTTCAGGGGTCTTTTTAGTAGTTCCATTGATACCATTAGTAACAACCTCAGAAGTCTCTTTCTCATCAGATTTGCTTTCAGAACCTCCTAATGCTTTCATATGAGCTGCTCTACTAGCACGTCTTGCTGCACGATCTGTAGCCGTTCTAGATTTTAGTCCATCGCTTTCATCTTTTTCTGATCCGTTATCTTGTTTGATCGTCATTGAGTTGTTATTCACATCTGCACTTCCATAACTTTTTGTACGAATTGTCACTGACATATCGTCGTCGTTCTCTTTACTATTTGCACGTATAGAGCGTCGATTGGTACTTTCTTTAACTTCTGTCTTCTTGTTGTTGTTGTTATTATTATCGTTATTACTGCTTATAAAACTCTTGTTCTTTTCATTCTCAGCCTTGACAGTTGAACTAATGTCTTTCTTTTCTTTTGTTAGTAGTTTTGTTGGCCCGTCGAAAATCTGTTGTCGTATTTCACGTAATTCAACACGAAGTTGTTTTCGTTCTCCCAAGCTATCTGCGTTTTCAAGCTATAAATAAAAGAGGTAAAGCGGATATCAATACTCATATATATCCCATGCTTATGTTATCTAAATAAGCACGAAAAGTTATCCAAATACTTAGAGGAGAGATAGATACGTTCTCAAAAAATACTGCATGAATTTATTTCAGTTGTAATTCTTACACAACCCAGCCTGTTTACGTAACACGGTTCTTTTTAAATAATCATCAATAATATAAATTATTTCCCTTCAACATAAACCGTTATATTTTCAATCCAATCAACACTTTTGAACAATTACTTTAAAAGTTTTCACTGTCTTAATGAAGTATGTTTATTTTTATAGATATTCAATATTTTTGTTGTATATTTCCTTATTGTGTTTTTTTGTTCGTATCGAATTTCATTAATGACTTGTATCTGTTACAGAGAAATATGTAATGCTCGTTAACTGCAGTTAAGGAATCACTAACAATATTCAGAATTTTTGGATAAGAACCATACTCATTCAACAGTATAACTTTAGAACTTTCCTAAAAAATACTTGCAAAAAAAGGGAAAAGAAAGCACTTTCTAGATTCCTTGTAATCGTACAAAAGCGTTTTTATGCGGTAAACTGTTACATAGATAAATAAATAGGCGCTTTATGAGACATTTCAAATCCTATAGTATTATCCAGTTGGAATATAATAAAACCAAAAAACAAATATAAGTTTTGGCATGTTATTGTATGCATAAAAACGTCAATATTAGAATGACTCATATGACAAAGACGTCCATGTGAGAAAGTAAATAACAAGCAATTGACTTGGTACAATTACGTAGGTATGAATCAAGCATTCAACTAGCTGCATGGGTGGAACTTAATCAAATCTTACATGGCGCGACACAGATGTTATCAGACAATTGCTGGCTACAATGGTTTAGTTCTAAAAACTGTTTGTTCATTTGTTTAAATATTTGTTGTTTCTATTTTTAGTGGGTATAAGTAAAACAAGCATTTCTCTTGAAACTATACAATAATCCCATATGAAGTCAGAGACCATCTTCAGAATATCACTTGCAAATGAGAGTAGCTACTGATTCCTTGTTACCGAAGGAACCAATCAATGAATAGTTCGTTGAAATAGCACACGCCATTATATGTTTATTTTGAATTATTTGAATCTACCAATATCTTATTTTAAAGAATATAATCTAAAGAAAGTCCACTTTGGTACCCTTATAAAGACCGGGGGAAGGGGGGGGACTCCTAACAAATATTCTTGGCACAAGTATTTTGCATTTCTACCATTTTTGTAACAATAATCGAGTGATTGTTTTGTTGACGTTAACAAAGATTTTGAAAAATATTTATGTTTTTTTGCTAATTTTGGTATATTTAAGAGCCATAACTTTTGATTGGGAAGAGATTTTTTTAATTCTGCTGGCAGATTTTGAAAGACAATTGGAGTTTCTTTCATAGCAGTGCCAAAATAATCTTATGAAAATGACGTTATCAACATCTATGAGATCAAAATCAAAATTATTTCCGAGTAATGACATCATCAAGGTTAGCATCAAAATTTGTAGGTTTCTTTCATCATGATAAACAACTGGTGAAAAAATCATCCTCATGCCATTATCCAATCAAAAGTTATGACGTAATCATTTGATGCAGATATCACGATGTAAGCAAACTTTTTCATTGGTTGGTTTCTGATATTGGGCTTATCTTAGGAAGTAACGCTGCTACGGCCATGAAATTAGGTTTGGTAATAGATAAATAAGTCAAAAGGGTGCAGGGTGCCATTGCGTATCATTTCTAAAAATGTTCTGTTTCGTAATGTTTCTCTAATGACGTCATTTTCCATAATCAGTGCCAAAGATTAACAGACCCTACCACACGACACTTATTTTACCGCGGGAAGGTCAGCAAAATAGGCTAAAATATGGGTGACCTTCATAAAAAAACTTTACTCCCCATACAGCAATCTGGATATTCATGCACATCCTAAAGAAGTTACAACCGTGTGTAGTAATATTTGTGTTTTTCTTAAAATCGATGAGCACAAATCATTGTCAAGAAATTAATTTATAAATATTTAATTATATTAACAGGTGGCTAACCAACTTGTTCACAGTCCACAGTAAAGACGCTAGAACAATGTTGAACAGCTACGTTGTTCTAGCGTCTTTACTGCGGACTTTAAACGAGTGTTTTGCGCATTGAGTTTAGACTGTTTTTTAGGTTAACATAGTTGGACACCAACATATCAAAACAAATAAAATAAATATAATTTTTCCTATTGTTGCTTTCATAAATGATCACAAGTAGGAGTCATGTCTCCAAATAGAATGTAAACAAAGTCCTGAGGATATTATGTAGTTTACCCAGGTAAATAATGTGCCGTGGTCAATGGTTCATGCGACGTGTGATCAACCTTGAAATAACTTAACGTCGTTTCGACGTTGATCTGACGTGGTATACCCACGAATTTTAAATGAAGCCATTACATTGGTTGAAAGGAACGTCATCTAACGCCGCTTTCAACCAATGTAATTGCTTCAGTTAGAATTCGTGCAATCAAATTCATCTAGTGGAAATCCACCTTCAGCTATAATGCACCGGCTTTGGCATGGTTTGATCATATTGCCTTTAGCAATTCATAGAATGATATTCTCCGTGGTCACACTAGATTCAAGCAACGTTAGAATAACTTACTCTAAAGTTTCTTGAATCTAGTGTGACTCCGCATAGTTAGAACTTCGAGCAAACGCTGCTGTTGCGTCATAGACTGTTTTCTAACCACAAATATGAGACCAAATACAAGCTGGATTTTACAAAAACATTATAAACATAATTTGCATCATAGTCACCATTCTTTCTTATGTGAGATTGTTGTTCAGTTAATGTATGAGCATTCCGCTACCTAAATTCGAAACGACGATAGAAATTCAATGTCGACGTTCTGTCGACGTTATGTATCCATAATCAATTATATAACTAAACTAATCCGTTAATAAAGGATTATCTCAAACTGAACATTTATATAGAAGAGCACGGGTCAATGACCTTGCAACTGATTGGTTTATTCATACAGAATAAACCAATCAATACCAATCAATTGCAAGATCGTTGACATAACACACTCTGTTGTAAAAGTCTGTTCGAATTTCGTTTCATTAAATTCACCAAAGCAACTGCTTTTGACAAAGAAGTTAAAAAATGTTAACTAAAATTATCTATGTAAATTAAAATTAAAATCGATAAAATTCTTTAGCTACTAAACGCGATACGACTTCAACAAACGTAATGAAGCCAAATGAATTTTCTTATACTTGTGTTTACATGATAGGCGATATCATATAAACGATTAAGACAAATTACTTTGAATAAAATTAAAAGACCTAATGTATATGTACATAAACACGACATAAAAACAAAAAAAGCTTGTTTTAAGAACCGTATTATACTTGAGTGTATAAGTCAATTTCAAGGATGTACTTTGATGATTGAAAACGATGAAAATAGAACTTGTGCTATATATATAATTCAGTAGAGAATTGGGAAGTTATTCGTGTGCATTGTAAAAAGCTGTAGGAAATAAGATTGTTTGTATTTTTAATTTTTAATTCTTTCAGCAGACAGTATTGAAATTATAAACTCAGGCTGGTTTGTTCATTTGATTTGACATTGGAGTTCACAGTCCACTGCTTTAGGGACGGTCTACTGTTATCCTTTTGTACAATCATAAAAAAATAAATGTTCCAGGAAAAGTTAACTTGTAAGTTTAATCGTTACAAAGAGTTTCTTCACTGTAAGAAATGGTTTTCAAATATTTTCAATATTCTTTACTCTTTTAACCCCTACGACACCACCAATGATATTGAATGCATTATACAGTAAAAACACGTGACAATCACCTGATCTATGCAACATGCCCTTTAATACAAAATATAAATTCATAACTTATAATTATATCCCCAAACAAACATGTAAACATATATAAGCATGCTGGGAAAGGTATAGCAAAGGAAGCTTTATATTCCATTGTTTATTTTCTGCCTGTCACATTTTCGAAAAGATGTCAGGACGCTTGTGTAACATTTACATGATAAGGTCTAATGTCAGCTTTGATAAAGTAATTATTGTATTAAGGTATCGTTTACATATAGCAAAATTGATAGATTTAAGGTAAGTTTGTTAAACCTTGTTTTACACGGTGTAATTGTATTTGTTTCATGAGAGTTAAGTACATAATGGAGATTATGATAACAAATATTCGTTATAAACTTATAACGAGTTTGCTGTGGTACATACATAAATAGTATTTATTGCAAATTCAAGGTAAGCATTAAGTAAATCTATTAACGACTACTTATTGGCAAGAGTATCACGTGATTTTTTCTGATATCTGCAACCTTATTGGGCCTTATTTCTGCAATAAAAGACCTTATTAGAAAGCCTTGTATTATATATATTTATATTCCAGGACATTCATTCTGTTGCTAAAAAAATGCAGACAAAGATAAAAAGGTCAAAGATTTCGAATCATATAGCTACTTATGGAAGACGTTGTTTCAATGTCGATCTGACGTCGTGTGTGCCTAATGGGAAATTCTTAATTATTTGTGTCAAATAAACGATATTCTGACGTCGTAAGGGACCATCTCCAAAATTCATTACCAGGGGAAGAAACCAATCAATTGTAAGCTCATTGACTTTTTTGAATTATTGAATTGAATCACTGCAATTCTTGCATTTAATTAGTTTCCTTTCAATTGGAGACTAATCAATTGCGTTTGTGATATATTATATATGGCATGCTTAAAAACATCTAGATATATTTCCCAAAAGCATTATAAAAAGATATAGCATACTTGATACCTGTTTGTCACATCAGTCTACTGTTGAGTAAATATATATTGTAAAATAAAACCAATGTGAATCTTACCTTTATGTGTCTTTAAAAGATTTTATGTTGACATTTTGAAAAAATAACATTCGATGAAAATCCTTTCAACAAGATTAAAAAGCTTAATTAAAATGTTCACTACACAAAAGTGTTAAATGAGGCTTATAAAAAAGGGACAGTTCTATCCTTATCAAGTATAACAGAGGACAAGACGGATAAATTGTATGTTTATATTTTTAGTTTAATAATAAAAACATGTCTATGCGACCCTCCGTGGGAGGGTGGAAATCATAAAAAACTGTACAATTTTCACAGTTGGTAGAATTGTCAAGATGGAGTTTATATAATTATACATAATTGGTCTAATCCACTTAAAAATGTAAAATATTTTTTGATACGAAAACTATAGAGGGCAAACATTACAAATGTATGTTTTTGACAGTATGCTTGCTTATAGTGCTTCCCTTTTTAGGCCCAATAATACAAATATATATAGATAAGTCAATGGCTTATTTATTGAACAGCAGCGACAATAGATGTAGATACATGTCTATTTATGGTTCATTTATGGAAACAGCAGATTTAAAGTACATTTCTATGTAATGGTCGATTAATATAAATGAAGAAAAATGTTATCACTTCAGTTTGTTGAATCATTAGCTCAACTAAAGGTACGACGAGCAAACTACTTCGGAAGGATCAACGTTTTCAATTTATTTCAATATGATAAAACTCAAAATAATGTCGATATCGATTCTCAAATCGACCAAACAAGATGGCTGGCATACTAATAATCATAAAAAACACGTACCACTGATTATTACCCCTATGGAATAATGACACATAATTTTTTTACTAACAAGCCAGCAGGTCGTCGGTCAATGTTTAAAAACAACGTCGCGACGTTGTTCTTTGTTGATCCAACGTCGTTTTGACGTAATTAACTGTCCCTGCCGGTACGTGACGTCTTATCAACGTCGAACAGATGAAAAGACGATGTTGATAAGACGTCGCATGCCCACACAGAAAATTCTAAAATGTTGTTAACTATGTAACTATAAACAACATGTCTGGAAATTTTGAATAACAATCAAGTTCTGGTTTACTTCTATGCAGTCATTGCACAAAAATGAAGTTATTACATTACCACAAGTTTCTATTTTGAGACGCCAACGCCTCTTTTACATGTATTTGTGACTAGGTTTGTTGCTTCCCGCCCTTTTCATAATTTTTATAAACGAATTAATAGCATGTGGTTAGTATTTCCAATGAGAAAAAACTTGTCCAAAATCCACAATTAAAATCGCTAGAATAACGTTAAAAGTGTTGTTCTAGCGTCTTTGCCTACTGCGTACTTTGAACACATTTTTGTCCACTGGGATAACCCTATTTGCAACAGGTACTTTGTACCAGAACCCTTAAACATTTCTGTATAACTTCTGATCCGCTAATCCTATTATGCCTACGTTATTGTATTTGAAAACTGCTGACCGAAACATTTTCCAAAAACTATCTCCAAACGGACCCAGGGCCACTTTCGGTCATCGGGACCGGAAGTTCTCCCAAAAAACTCTCTAAATACGGTATTATTTAGATCTACAAGGCATTACAACGGCTTTTTACCGGGTAATAGTTGATAAAACCATTCATAATCCACAAATACAACAAAATGGTTAATTCTTCTAGCTAACTTTATTTTTTGCCTTCCCTATCAGGTTTCTACGGGTTACTGCAATTGGATGCTCACATTAAGCATGAAATGATAGCGTATGCAAATTTTTATTACATTTCCAGATATATAATAGGGCCTGGGGAATATTGTGACTGAGTTTCAAGTAAAACAATACGGTAATTTGAAAGTTATCGGAGTGTGGTACATTGTATCTCTCCCCCCCCCCCCTTCCTCCGGGTTATTAGATCCCCTAAAAGCCCGGGTCCCGGGTTAAGACCCTATCAGTTAACTTTCACCAAAGAGTGGACCCTATCAATTTGATAAAAAATGTAGCTATGATGAAATGAGGGGGAGAAGGTGGGGACTCAACGTTGCAAGATATTCTGATGATTTTTGTATGTTACAAATGCATGAGTAAGTTTATGACCAAAAATATTTTTCCAAAAATAAATAATAAATAAACTCATCATGCGGGCGTGTTTTACTTTGGGCGTGTTTTACTTTGGGACAATATATTTCTTTACAAGAATATTAATAGGCGTTGAGATTGAAATCTGTATCTTCTGAAAAAATCAATCTAAATGAAGATTCAATCAAAATCTTCGTCTCGGAATTAAAATGTACGAGAAAAAACAAACAACCGTTTTCGTTACACAAGCGTGTGATATAACCAATTTGTGACAATCTAATATACGCTCAAATATTATTAGTTGTTAAACTACAGATTATGCAACATCACGTCCAATGAAGTTACTTTGATGTTTTTTCGACGTTAGTCCGACGTCAACAAGAGCCATTGTTGTAATTCATCATGGATTCATACAATAAATCAATACAATGTATCATGATGTGCATTCTTAGGATGCTTTTACTGGATTATATACATATAGTCAATTTCAAACAAGCCCGAATATAACTGCCGGATTTCACCTGTGGAAGAGTGCTTTTTAAGTATAGCTTCATCATTGAAGCTGAAAATTATATGACTACTAAGCGTAGCTTAGTTCCAGTTAACTGGCAGCTCGTTACGCCATCTTAGTTTACAGTGTACCGTGTATATAGTTTTCTGTTCAAACCTCGTGCTAGCTCCAGACTCTGCCTTTTAGATTGAGTTCTCTTATAGTTTGGACACGTCATTTTGCCACACCCACCCACCCACCCGGATTGGTCGGTGGTTGATTTTACTTTGTGTACATAGTTATTTATGGACAAATAATACTGTTCACATTTTTAAGGCATAGTCATTTATTCTATTTATAACTGTATATATTTTAAGGCATAGTATAAGTAGGTCAAGGCATAGTCGTTTACTACGTTGTATGTATATTTAACCTATATTAGTCGTTTGTACTATATTTTTAAGGAATAGTCGCTTTTAAGAAAAGTTATAGTATGTCAAGGCATAGTCGTTTACCTATTTGTTATGGAAAAGGAAAGTTATGTGTGTATATTTTACGGAAAAGGAAACGTTGTATCAGAACGGTAGTATATATGTCTAAGCATAGTTTTACAAATCATATAAAATTTTATTGGCTAGTACCAAGTTTATTGACTTCCAATTTGTATCTTCGTTAATGAAAAAATGGGCGGGTGTACATTCGCAGGCAGGTTTTCAGGTTTGTTTTAGACTTGATCATAGTCGACCAGTAGGTAGGTAGGTAGGTAGGTTCAGTAGGTTCGAATGTACTTCCCTGCATCAATAATTTCGCCAACTCAGTTGTTATTTATTGATTGCATTTTTAATTGTTTTGTCCCAAGCGTGACCAGTTAACTTATTAAACACTCCTCAACAGGTGATATCCGACAGTTACATTTAGGCTTGCATGCCTTACTTGTGTATTTAAATTGACGCCGACATAAGGTGTGCGACATTAAAACTGAGCAAAAAATGATCCAGTAAAATGCAAACCCTATAAAGATCGGGCCTTTTGGTTCCTCCTATAAAGGACCGCGGAGTTCTGTTTGCAGATTCTGAAAGCTAATAGAATTCTTTTTCATATGGGGCGCCAAACTAATCAAAATTTCTCGCAAAGTTATGGTGTCATCAAAGTTATCATCAAACCTAATTTTGTGCCTTGATCATCGCTTCATCATTTGCTTCATGATGATAAACAACTGGTGAAAGTTTCATTATCATATCATCATCCAATCAAAAGTTATGACGTAATCATTTTATAAGGTTTTAACAACAAAATCAAACTTTTCATTGGTGAATAATTGCTTATCGCTTATTAGCTATAAAGGTAGGTAGTAGGTAAATAATAAAAGTCATAAAGTCACTACCGTTTATCATTTTTAAGTTATTAAAAAGTTAATATGTTAATGGACACTCAAAACATCAATATATTATTGTAAATGATATGTATATTTACACTTATCAAAAGTTAATTGCGCGAATTCAAAATTAAGAGAAAATTATGCGATTAAAGTAACATATGATTTTCCGTATTTTGAAATGAAATTGAAATTGAAGAAATTTATGCCATGATAATCACAAAGTAACTATACTACCGTAGTTACAACCTCCATATAACCATACTACGGTAGGTACAACCTCCATATAACCATACTACAGTAGTCACAACCTCC
>JAULBZ010000876.1:0-25839 GCA_032360805.1 Neoturris breviconis | reverse complement strand
GTCGACTTGATAACTGGAATGAGTTACGACTAGTCGACTTGATAACTCGAATTTTGGCGCCGAATTAACTTCATAGGTATTCCTGCGTCTACTTTGATGGGCCATCTCTGAGGCCACAACTTAGCTTTTGTATTTGTTATTTGGTAACAATTGTGGATGGTGCAAACCTTGTTGTTGAAAGTTTTATGTGACTTCACCACAGATGTTTTCAGATTTTGCGTGCTTGTGAAGTCAAGCCGCTACCATTTATCGTTTCTTAGTTATTTAGTAAAGTTCGAGTGGGGGGAGGGGGTTGTCTTTATGGGGGTAAATAATTTAGTGATATTTTCTTGTACTGAAAATATTTTGGAAGTATTTCTTATGTTCCTTTTCATATGTAGGAGGTAATGATATTTGTTTGTTTATGGATTATGGTTCCTGGTTTATGGTTTTGGTTTATTGATTGTGGTTATTTTTGTGAAGCAAAAATGCGGTGTGCGCAGCGCGCTTCGCATTTGCGCGGAGCTCCTTTGGCAGCAATCACGAAATCAATCATGGTTTATTTAAAAGTCATGTTTATAACAAAGAAATAGTTGATCGATATTTCTATATTTCTATAATATATAGCGTATTACACAAAACCATGATCTTCTTCAGATGATGAAGGAAGACGATGATAATAACGTTGATAATAGCCCAATGTATCGGCCAATACAACTCGCTGAAACGAAATATAGCGTTCTTTAAAAATAATTGTGTATTTGTATTCTCGAAAGGAAAAAATAAAATAATTTTTGGTTAACAAAGAAATAAAGAGATAATTTTAAAAATTAAGAGTAATTTTGTCTGTCCTCAGCACTAAAAACAACTTTTGAATACATCTAAATATAATATGTTTTCAGGATATCTTTGAGTGTTTAAAAGACATCTTTTGTTGATGTCTTTTAATCGTCTGTAATCTGACGTCTTCTAAACGGACAAATCAGACCAAGAAGCATTTTAAACGTTTTTAGACGTATTTTTGCTGGCTTGGAACTCGCTAAAACGATGTTCTGTCTTATTCCTACTTCGGTCATATCGACAGAGCTATTATCTGGCAATTGTGTTATCACTCCTCACCGATATATTGCATTCTTTATCCGAGATATCTGATAGGCGACACAAAATATACGTGTTTCATACATTGGGCTCCATATAAAGAGGCTCTAAGCACCTAATTCATACTGTTAATTTCTATGTCGGGGGACTAAATTCTTCTTGCACCGTTGCTACTCTGTTGGAGTTCATTCCTTTGCCATTTGCATGTGGTCCTTGTTTGGTGCCTTAGGCTCTGTTGCCTTTCCTTTGTCCATTTGCCTGTTCCTTTTTTCTGCCGGTATCTTTCCTTTGCCTATGGTCCTTATCCTGTGCCTTGGTTCTGTTGTCTTCCCTATGCCTATTCCTCACTCCGGTCCTGCCTGTTGCCTGTGTTTCTCGGCCGACTTGCCTGTCTTAAAATTTCGCATGCGAACATAGTGGTACACCCACGCTCCGCAATCCTTAAATTACTGGTATGGTTCCTGGTTTTGGTTTTATGATTATGGCTTATGGTTATGGATTATGGTCATGGTTTATGGTCATCGTTTATGGTCATGGTTTTTGGTCAAAGTTTATGGTTATGGTTACAGTTTGTGGATAACGGTTATGGTTACAGTTTGTGGATAATGGTTATGGTTTATGCTTGTGGTACAGCTATCATAATGGTTATGGTTATGGTTTTGGTATGGTTAGGGTATGATTACAGTATGGTTATGGTATGGCTATGGATATTGTTTATGGTTTATAGTTATGGTTTATTGTTATGCTTTATGGTTATGATTTATGGTTATGGTCATAGTTTATGCTTATGCTTACAGTTTATGGTTATTGATTATAGTTTATGGGTATGGTTTATGGCTGTGGTTACGGTTACGGTTATCATAATGGTTATGGTTACAGTTTTTGTATGGTTTTAGTATAGTTATGGTATGATTACAGTATGGTTATGATATGGCTATGGTTATGATTAATGGTTATGGTGGCTTATGGTTGTGGCTTATTCTTATGTTTTTGATTTATGGTTGTAGTGCCAAGTTAAGTTAAGACTGTTTCTCTAAATGAGTAAACTAATCATGACTGATTAGTAATTCCGCACAAATCCTTTGGCCCACATGGGCAATTAATTAAGTTATTAATTGTTTATAATAATTAAAATGGGGACTTTAATTCTTGAAATTTTAAAATTTATTATTATAAAAAATATCACTTATCATCATGTGGTCTCATAGAAAAATTTAGGTCCAAATATAATTTTAGTCAAATCCTTATAAAAAGAGAAAAAAATTCAAACGTTTTCCAAGTCAACAATTGATCATTTTGTATTTCCTCGATTAAGCCCCCCATACATACATTAGATAAGAACCAAATAACAAATACAAAAGCTAAGCTGTGGCCTTCAGAGTCGGCCGTCAGAAAAGCACAGATGTTTTGTGATGTCTTGTGAAAGGACAACGTGGAAAAAATTGTAAAACAACAAATACATTTTTATTGAATTATATGTATATAATTTTTTTTTGATGAGAGAGAGTAAAATGTCAGTGAGACGTCTATCACAAACGAAGAAGATCACCATCCTTCCTAACATAGATAATTTCGCCATTTTTTTTCTGTTCAGTAAAACATTCAAAGACAGGACTTATACTCTTATTTAGCACAAATCTTATGTAAGAGAAAAGCATGCAGAAAATTAGAAGCACATATGTTTTCCTATTCTGTGAAAGACCAATGTGTAAAGTATATCAAATCTAACAACTTTTTTTTAATATATGTATATTTATATTTATTCGACGATAAAGCATGCAATAGCTAGCGTGTACGATGTCTATCGCAAACGAAGAAGAACATCGTTCTCCTTGTACGTAAATAATGATGATAATTAGAAACAATCTAAACGAAAATCTAGATTTTATCTGATGATATTAAGAGAAATATGAGAGCTAGAGACAAGTGTTATACACCACAAGAAAGCCAATTTTGTACTCGTTCTAGCAAGGTATAAATTATTTTGCTAGTGCAGAGTCATTAGTTGAAGTCAGTATAAATCTGATAGAACCTTTCGCTTGCATTTCACTATTTTTACTCTGGTTTGGTAGAACATCATACTGATTCAGTCGCAGATCCAGCCACTTCATCAATTTTTAGCCATTGTGTAAAATCACGCTACCCTGCAACAGAGAAAGAAAAAATGCCTTTGGGATTATATCACAAATCCAATAAACCATAACTATAAACTATAATCCAGAAACGTTGCCTCATCACGTCACTTATGGGTATATAAATACTTATGGGCGCATTCAAAAAAATGGACAAACGCCTGATAGATAGATAGACAGGAGGTCTGTTTCAATCATTCCCTCGCCTCTGGCGCGGAAATTGATGTTTAATGTACTTATATTTTTAATAGTCTCGCAGCACAACATACATTAATTATCAGTTAAAAGTATACTTTATTATACATGGTATACATGGTATATAATGCTATGATGTGTAATGATGTATGATGTATAATGTGTGAATGCAATTCATATCCACTATGTATAAGTTATTTTTGAGCATTGCTTCAGGCTATGATATGAAATTTTGCTACTCTTCACTATGATTTGACATAATATTACCTTGATAAAGGTGTTCCAATTGTTTATTTAATCTTAAACTTTATCAACTTAATAAGGATATGAAATCCTAATGTCATGTAAAGTTAGGTTTCTCTTTCACTTGGTTTGGTGGGCTACTTTTAATACCTTACCTTTGATTTTAAATTTTACAGGTACGATAAAATCCAAAGAAAAAGATGTAAAACAGGAAAATATTAAATTTGACAAAGACCAATTCTCTCATCTTTTTAGTGAGGTAATGTTTTATGTTATATATTTCATTCAGGTTCCACATAACTACAGATAGATACTATGGAATAGTGTATATTTATTTTGTTATGGTGCTTCTCCACATATTTTAATGGAGAAGACAGTACTTCCATCTCCTTGATGATGATGATAATGAACTTGATATATGAATTTATTTGAAAAACACTTGAAAAATATATTTTTTTAATTGTTACAAAAAATATCGGTGATTTTGGCGCCTTGTAAAGCAATAGTTTTAGGGCAATATAATATGTTGTTCTAGTGTCTTCACTACGGACTTTGAACAAGTCTTTGCCAACGGGGTACTCTTCTCTGTTCTCTTTTTTTAAACATTGTCAGAAGACTACTCTTTTCTCATTCTTTTTTTTTTAAGCCTTGACATTATGATTTCATTTGATAGGCTCTTGATGGTTTTGTTCTTGTTATTACCTTGGATGGAGAAATCTTTTACGTTTCTGAGAAAGTGAAAGAATATCTTGGCTATTCACAGGTATATTTCATGTTATATATAGTAAACTTCAAAATATCAGCCAAACACAACCTGTGTCATGAGTGTTTTTCAAGTGCTCAAAAACACTCTTCTGCAAATGCAGGGCTTGAAATAACAGTCTGTCGTGACTGTGGAGGAGAGATTTTTCAGCCAAATTAGCTAAAAATATTCTGAAAAATCTCTCCTCCACAGTGATGACCGGCTAATATTTCAAGCCCTGTGATAGTGTCTGACAGTTATTTTGAGCATTGTATACATCAGTATTCCAGATAAGCAAAGAATCATTTTGTTCATTAACACAACACCCTTTTTCACAGGTACATGGACTTGTGTCAACCCCTGATATACATCATTGTTCCAAATAAGCTCTGCAGAAGAGTGTATTTTTCTACCCTTATAACGGATTTCTCCACAGACATTATCTGCTGTGATTGTGAACTGATCATACAAAAGTATCATACTTCTAATGTGATGTAGTCCCATAAGAAATCTTGGTAGACACATGGTAATTTTTAGTGTTGGAAATCTAAATTCTCTTTGAAGTATAGAAATGTAACATCTTTTTTTTCTAAATGTTAGTATTAAAAAGAAAATACATTCAACAGGCAATTAATAATCTTCTTGAACAGATGTTTTTTTTTTTTTTTTTTTTATATAAAATAAACCGAATTTATCTATAAATTCATTTGTTAAATTATTGTTTTTCTGGTCTCCTTCTCAGAGGAGGTATTCTTGGATAGAATAAAATCTGTCTAAATATTCCAATCATAAAGGCTGAAACTATACTCAAAAATCCTCATCCAGAGGTTGTCATTTGTATAGTGAATGGTAACCTGCCACTCTCTATGAAGCTTTATTCACATGTGCAGTAATTAGCGTTTTTTCTGCATATTTCTCCTGAGTCTTGTTGGGACTGGTTAAAACAAGCATAGAAATTAATGTGTTAAGATTATTTAAGTCCTAGTTCTCATCACACCATCTGCTATATCAGTTATTCTGGCATTTATATAGGACATGGGTGTTTATTCAACATTTAATTAACCAGGGGCATTTAATCATTTACGATATCTGATTACCATTGTGTCTAACTAACCCATACACCTTTATAAATATTTAATCCTTTAGTCGCAAGTCCTTCATCAACCATTAGAGACTTTAGTTCATGATGATGACCGAGAAGAACTGTTGTCACAGTTGAAAGGTGACGATATTGCTAAGGTAATATTTCTGTATTATGTTTTTGGTTTCACTATCCTGCTTGTCATGATAATAGATATTTGACTTTTTTAACTAATATATGCATATATAAAAAAATATTAAAGTCATCAAAAATTGACTCCAAAAATCTATATATATCATTCTATATCATTCTATATCACTTTTGTGCTGGGGTCTAAATTTGTTTGCCTACGGTCTTATTTTCAGAGTCAGGGGTTTAGGTTCCTTGCTGTTGCCATGGTTCTTTTGCTGGCTGGTGGTCAACATTTCTATTGCCTCGCCTATACAGATGTACTTGAAGATGGAAGGTTCTTTACTGTGCTGAGGATTCTAATTCCTTCAACAATTGCCCTTGTGTATGGATATTTCGTTTGTAATCATGGCTTCTACAGCTCACACTTCACAAACGTTAAAATACTGCTACTTACTTGAAATCAGGAATCAACCTCCTTTTACTTTTCTTAGATCGAAGAGATTATTGACGATACTTCGGATGTCAAAGAAGAAGGTTAGTGAGACTATTTTGTTCAGTTCACAGAAAATTGTGAGTTTGAAAAGTGAGACCCTGGTATGTGGAAACAACTATATTTTGTTTTTACATGTACAAAGGATGTTTTCTAATACCTGTAACATAACAAATAACATCCTGCCTGATAGACAGAAGATAAATCTTTTGTTTTGATTTCTGTAATATGTTCTATTTATGTTCGAGAGTGATGTCACTTCCGGAATGATAAACATGTATTGCCTTATAATAGATGAGATTGCAGTGCAGCTGTAAACAAACTTTGTTTGCAGCATCAATGCGGTGTTAGATTTTCTTCATTGATAACCTGCAAACATGAATGATAATCCATGATTCTTCTTATTGATGAGTTATCTCAGTCAGATAATAAACCATATACTAATTGCTTGTTTCAGGTAATACAGGAAAATATTGATTCTTTGTTTTGTATCCAATTATGAGTCAATATTTTCCTGTATTGCCCTCTTAAACAGATAGTGTAAACTTTGCCTTCTAATAATAAATCCATTGGAAATAAATGAATGATGTCGGCAAGTGAAATATTGATTGATGCTATACATATAGGTTAATCGTTTAGCATAAGTACTGCGCACTTAGAAACGATGGAACAGCATCATAATTTGAATATTCTTTTCTTAAAAATCCAAATGTGCTGGCAATCAGCATAAAATAATCACAGTGGGGCCTTTCTTTATGTTACTTGGCACATATCTCGCTATTTATGTAGGTGAGTATCTGTAATACCTTTGGTTGACTTTAATTTGTGTTAGTTAAATTTAGCGATTCTAAAATTGACAGATTTGATGTGTATATTTTTTGAGGTAAAATTTAAACAATCATTATCTTTTCCCACCAAGTGATAATGGTTACTTTACTATCACCAGCCGTCGAAAAGTTAAACAATTCAATGAGCCCCTAACAAAAAAAAAAAAAAAAAAAAATGTGTCAGCTAAATTTAGTGATTCACAAAAATTTGCTAAAATTGCTAATACTAGCTAACACACAAAAAAAGTCAGCCTGAGGTAATAGTGAATACATTTTCATTTACTGCTCTGATATTCTTTTATGGCTATCTTCATTCATCAGTGAATGATGTCCTTTTTTTAGTAATATTTGTTAATTTGTTATCTCACTTTATTTAGCATCATCGAATTTTATTGGTCAATGTCGTGAATTTGTAATTCGCTTAAAGAGTGTTTTAAACACTAGTTCATCTGATATGTACAAAGTAAGTCAATTCTAGTTCCCATCGACATCATATCAATGTTGCAACATTGTTTTGATGTTAATCCATTATGTGTCCATGGGGCTTATTGTCTCCTATTACCTTCTTTATAAACAACACTTTCAAATAAACAGAAGCAGGGACCAAAAGTCTTGGGTATAATTACACCTGCACCCTGGGTATAATTCTTCGTTGGTTTAACAGTACCCCTCACTTCCTCTTTAATTGGAGTAAAAACCATTAAAAACTATCGGTTTTTAATTTGTGATGATATCAAGTTAAGCATTTCACTCATTTATTTATCATTCTCTGCATTTTTTTACTCTGCTAATGTGGTATTTAATCCTACTACAAGCCACCTGTGGAGGAGTGTTTTTTGAGTGTATTGTCCAGCTTTAAAGCTGAACACCACTAAAAAAACACTCTTCCACAGGGGATGTCTGGCAATTATACTCAGGCTTGCACTATATTATACCAAACAATGGTTTGTTGACATGTGTGATTTAAATTATGAATTTTAAATAAGAGTATTGAGCGAACAAACTTGTGTTATTTCTTGTACAAATAATTTTGTCTATTTTTTTATTTGATGTGTACAAGGTTGCAATACCTTGAAGCACTTGAAACCAATATGAATGTCATAATTAGAATGTTCTTTAGAATATTTCCTAAAAATTCAAATTTGCTGACAATCACCATAAGAAATCCAAAGTGTAGCCTACCATGTGCCTGGGCAATTATCTTACAACTTATGAGATGATTTTCTGTAAAAATAATTACTATCTGAATATTTTTTAGCCATTCAAAATCTCTGGAACAATTCGAAAACTGCACATTGAACCCGAAATTGGTAACTTAAAATTTGGACTATTTGCGTTTTGCACTCCTGCTCGGACATCATATAGTATGCTAGAAATACGAATGAAGAGTACACTGTTTTGCAGTAAAAATAGAATCGATCTCAGTTTTTTAGATCTGGATCAAAGGTAGGTATTTATATTATGCAAAAGCTTTTTCCATGCAGGCATTTCTCTTTGCAAAAGTTGCAGTATAAAGATGCTACCAATGCACAAAACTTGATGTATTATACAGAATGAGAATGACATGTTGTTAGTTTACTTTGGATTCAATTATTGATTTCTGATTCATTTGAGGATTTTCTCCTTTAGTGCGACTGGATCTCACATGTAATATGTCAATGTTTTTTTGTTTTTTATTATCTAAACATAAATAATTATTTTAGGGGCAAAGAATTTTTTGGGTACAGTAAAAAAGACATATTTGGACGTTCAAGTTATGTATTAGTTCACCGAGCTGACATTCAACATATAAGATGCAAACATACAGAAAGTGAGTTCTTCATTTATCCTATTGAGACTGGTTCTGTTGAATGTTTCTTTGCATTCTACATATCTGGTGGGTCGACTGAATTCAGAGGCAACCTGAAAACATCTCTTTCGTTGAAGAATTTTATAATTGCATAATGTTACCACTGCCAGTCCTTTCAGTTATAAGGAGAAGAACACATAGAAAACGGTGATTTCTCTGCTCTTGTTTTGGATGTCTGGATCAACATGAGCTGTCAACATGAGATGTCTGACAATTATTTCATGCTTGCAAATGGCCCAGACTTTTCATGCTCTATAAAACTTAAATCATGTCTCATCAATTCATAATTATGCTATAATTTTTAGTAATGACATGTGGTAAAACGAGTCTTGGCACATTTCGTTTGATGAATAAAAATAATGAATGGGTGTGGATATGTGGATATGGCAAGGTTATGTTTAAGAATGGAAAACCAGATTTTATGGTCACTACGAACAGGATAATGAAGTAAGTTTTATTATTATGATTATCTTCTTTCACGGAGAAAAAATTATACAGCAAAATTACCAGTATTATCGGAATAAGAACAAATGATCCCTGTGTAGGAGGGATATTCGGACTACAAAGCCTATGGCTTTGCTCAGAATCACTCTTCCATGGTGATTATTTTTGTTTTTATTCCTCTGCTTTCTAATTAACGTTATTTTCTGCTTCCCGTATCTGTGCAGTGGTGGAAATAAGAGTAAGTTATCACTTTTTTTAAATTCGCAGATTAGTTGAGTAAAACGTCATATAATTTATAGAATTAACTTTCCCAATGCCATTTGAAAACCAAAACAAAACAAATCACTGGCATCGAGGTTTGAGAGGGGTTCTCCTATTACATGATCTATACGACGTCGCGTGACCATCATGGTGCCTGGTGGGGTCGTTTAGTAAACTTCATGTAGAACAGCTAAAAAGTAACTAACCTTTTTTTCTTTGTAACCAGAATGCGTTATTGAGCTGAAATGAATGTTTAATATCAAAAAATTGGTGTAGGTGGTTCTTTAGGTCTCACCTGTTCCATCAACGTTTGTTAGTGTATGTTCGAAAATATTTAAAAAAATGTTCTGGTAGAGAACAAAGGAGAAAGTCAAAGTGTTTTCAACTTCCATTTTTTTTCATACGGAAAGTTTTTCTGAGTGGAATTATTTTTCTGCAGAAAATTAGGAAAATAATCTTGAAATGGAAAGACGTTTTTAGATACGCTATAGACCTTTACAAAACATTCAAAATATTCTACCAATTAGAAAATCGAGATATCTTTTGTACAGTGGCTCATATGTAACATCTCTGTTGTAAAAATACATTTTAGAAGACGTACATGGTATTGATTTGTTTGTTTTAGTGAAGAAGAAGGCTTAGCTATGATAAAACTGCGAGATGATGCAGATCGTGCAGCTTTAAAACTTCTTGGTTTAATAGAACCAGAGGAACAGTCAAAAGCAATGGAACTAGGATTCCCTAACTCTGGCACTGCTATGCAATCATATGATGCTGCATTGGCTGATTCATCACCGATACCTATGCCAATGTCTTCATTTATGCCATCAGAAATGCCACCGATGTATATGAAACCAAACCCAGGTATAATTATTCGTGGATTTCCATGGAGTTTGAATTCTAGAGAGGAAAAAGATAAATATCTGCTTGAGGCCATTCATTTAATTCATACCCAATGTGTTGTCTATCGTTATTATGAAATCATTTATATTGTTCTCTGCGTACAATGAGTGGGTTTTTAGCCCACCAAACAAAGTTTGGATGGGCTATTACTATCAATTTGTGACGACGGCGACCCGTTTTTCTTAATAGACCATGTTCCAAATACCGTGGTACCATCCTGAAATTTGGTATCGGCATTCTAGGCAATATTACGAGACTACTGACCAAATATTTCTAGATTTTGTCAACCCGAGACCGAGTATTAGTAAAAAAAGGATTTTTTCAAATGTGGAAATTTAGAAAATTTTCACAAACTTGATTTACATTCACCAAAATGATTTTCTCATCATTTTTGTTGACTTTGAATTCCGTTTATAAGGATTTGACCGTCACATTTTGACTTAGAAAATATTTGAAAAATAATCTATGAGACTTTGACCATGAATCTTTTTTGGCAGCCATTTTGTATTTTGGGGAAGCTTCCTCCAAAATTTTTTGAGATTTTTTATAAAAATAATTTTTAGAATTTCAAGAATTGAAGTCTCCATTTTGATTTTGGGAAGTTTCCTTCTTCAATTTTGAAATAATATTAATGTTATCCACTTGAGGGTCGTAAAGCGTTTAATTACTACCATGAGTAACAGTTTGCTTTTTTAACGGAAAATGCTTGTCTATCAATTTTAAGAATATTTTTGCAACATTAGTGGTTACGTTTTTGGGTAAAACCAAATGATCTTTCGTTTTCGATTTTTGTTGGTATTTGATTCGGTGTTATTACATTGGAGGGTGTATTGCAACGTCGTTTTGTGTCCCGATTTCGACAGCGTTTCCTCATATTCACTTTTTATCGAGTTTAATATTTCTTCATTTGACGAGTTTCGTGATAATCTTTGATTGCTTGATTGTGACAATTATTTGATTATCTGAGGTGGATGATTTGAAGATGTACGTATATATGTTGGGTTGTCACTCTATATATACAATTTATTTCCTTAATCTCAAATATACTGTTACTAATGTTACTAACCGTGTGCTAGGTTTAACTTTTGGCTCGGTTACTCTTAATGTCGAATTTATTTACGAATTTAATGCTCAGTTTGAGGATTTTAAAGGCAACTTATAGAATAGTATTATAAAAAGGGGCTTTATTTCTTTAGCTAATGCGATCGAATCAGCAAGAGAAACACATGGTCAAGAAACAACAACAGATTTACTAAAAGATGTTCTGTTTGACATGGACGTACCAGAGCGCTTCTTAAATTCAGATGCTGATCAAGTGATGAATGATCCCCTCAGTAATCTTTCTCCTGAAGATTTTCATAACCATTCACCTAAAGGATCTGTAACTAGTGAACACACAGCACACACACAAAATTCAAGACATGGCTCACACACAAGTAGTTCACATAGTTACCAAGCTCGTAATAGTATCGATACACAAAGTAGGTTTTTACAATTTTCATCGCCTTGTACGGTATTGGAACTAACAACACCAAATAACCACCATCATGATAGCTTCAGGCTAGTATGACTGGTTTTTGGAAATAGTTTAAAACTCTTTCAACTGTGATTAAAAATTGTTCTTATTTCAAGGAGTCGTTTAATTCTGCACGTCAGTAGAGGTTTTGCTGCAATTTAAAACAAAAATTTAAATATTGCAGATCGTGTCTGATATGTTGGAAGGATTTAAATTAATTTAAATCTCTTGAAATCGCAAGCCTGAAAATAACTAACGGACATCACCTGTAGCTTAGTGCAGCCCGCCAGAGAAAGTTTGGATGAGCTATTGCTATCACTTTGCGGCAGCGGAAGCGTCCACTTTAGACTCTGATTTTGCAGTGCTACTATTTTTAATTGTACCAACATTTGAGAGATATTTCATTCGGAATGACTTGCAATAATTTCTCGTCCACTCAGGACAAAATTTGGCAAAAAAGGGTTCAAATCGAAAAGGTGCGATGCCATCTTGAATAATTTTCTTTCCATATGATCGATCGACCAAAAGTTAATCTCACCCAGACTGGGGGCAACGGGTCCGTGGCTGTATATTTGTTGCATATTTGGGAAACGTCTTGTTCGTTCGGCCTGAATTTCTTTTGCTTATCCTAAATATTATCTCGGATTATTTTGGCGTAAAAATATATTTCATGTCAAGTCATCATTCTGACATGTCAGTGTTCCGAAAATTTTTTAGCTTTTTTGTATTCAAACTCGTTTGTACTTTTTGTATGTCTTTTTTATACGGTTTTAATTCACAATTTGCTCTTTTAAATGTTTTGTATAACTGGTAGAAATACGTAGCAAACAAAGAAATAGTAGGCGCAGTGATCTGCTCACATGATTTACTTATGTGCTAAAATGGAAGCCTATGGATTCGGAATGAAGAGTTTAGACATTTCTCCATGACTTCACTGGGTTTACCACACATAGGTTTACTTCAAGCACAGTTGCTTATTTTACGTACAGGAAATGAAATTTTTTACTTTTATATTAGTTTGTAGTCTTCTTTCTGTACATTTCTCCAACAAAATAACTTCCTTGCTTTTAACAACACTGCTTGCTGCAGCAGCCAGTTTTACATATTAAAAATTGGGTCCTTTTGATACACTAGATTATGTAATCTCGATAGACTAGATTTATTAAGAAATGCAAGAATGTTTGTCTTATTCCAAATTATATGTAATTGTTACTATTATGCGTATTTGTTTCACATTGGTACGAAAATCAAGCATAGTTATAGCGAACACCCCTAGAAGCATTCTGATTTTCATTTATTCGTGTAAACCAGCCTTTAATATTTTGTTTTTGTTTGTATAATTTGGGACAGTAATGTTCTCTAAATCCCCAACTAGCTACTCCCACTGTTTTGACTCAAAGATAACCCAGACCCGTAAACATATACTCTAGTACTATGATGTATAATTTCTAGTGAAACATTTCCATTTGCTAGGATTAACTTTCTCTCTGTTTGGTGGGCTACTTTTAATGCCGTCGCTTCATATTATATTTTTATATTCTTCAGGTTTTCAATCTGCACTTTCACCAAATAACTCTTCACCATTATCTATGCAACAACAGCAGCGCCAACCTAAATCCATATTTACCGAACTTACGCCACCAGTAGGTAGTACATCTTCTTCTATATCTTCTCATCAATTCACTCCTCATCCAGATGTGTCATTATTCGATGATTTATCAAGCTTGGATCTTTTGCAACAACATCATACACAACAACAAATGCGTGCACCCACACCCATGAAATATTCACCCATGTCTTACCAGCAACAACTCTACGCAGGTGCAGATGTGTATCATCGTGCACAGCAACAGAGGATGATAGATGAACAAATTAGTAATAATATAAATTATTTACGTTCTCCATATCCGAATCTAGCTTCAAGTCGGACGGCATCTTTACATCAAGAACAAATTGGTCCCAATGTTGCCGTCTCGCCGCCTGTTTATGATATGTTACATCCAATGGACTTATTTAATCGTAGAAACTCTATGGAGCACGCACAAAGACAATTTAATTATACGCCTTATACACATAGTAATACTCCTCTTTCACAACAATCTGATACGAACTGGATGAGACCATCACCGCAGCAGCAACAGCAGCAACAACAACAACAACAGCAACAACAACAACAAACATTCTTTCAAAATAATATGAACAATAATAGTTTAGCTGTTACATCAGCAGTAAATACAGCCGGTAATACTACATATGCTCCAGATTCGCATTATAACTGGCTACCGGTATGAAAAGATTCAGCTCTTATTTACACAGAGGTCGAAATAAATGCAAGATAGAATCTATGGATGAGAGCACTTGAGATTCATTGTGTCTTCATACGAAAGAAAGCAATGCAAATACTTGATTATTTCAATCTCTTGTTCCAGTTGTCGTATATGAGATTTTCATGATTTTTAACTTTATGTTGGCTCTTATATGTGTCTGAGTCGGTATCATTGCGAGTTGATGCCACCCGAAATTCCAGTTGACATTAATATCATTCGCGCACATGATTCATCTATATATTGTTCTCATGCGGATACATCTAAATAATCTCTTCGAAAATGAGTGCAGTCACTGTCCTGCAGATTCATGTCCAAAGTCACACTGCAACTTTCTAAATATGCGAATGAATTAGCTCGTTAAACGTTGTTCTGGCGACTTTACTGCGGACTTTGAACAAGTTTATGCCCACTGGGATATTTATAAGCATCAATCTGCAGGACACGTGCACTCAATGCTAGAAGTATGAGCAAATAATAGTGGTGGTGGAAGGATAGCTTCGAGTTTTCTTCATAGTAATTTAAAAATGCAAATGCTTCTGTGAGATTATTAGTCGCAACAAGGATGTTTCAAGTGTGCTCCCCAAAGTAACAACGTCATAACCTCTATTCCATGTGTCATAACATACACGTCATGATACGATTATGCTATTTATTGGCTTCTTTCTGCGAATAGACCAACCAAATTCGAGAATGTTAGCTGTACGTTTGTTTTAGATTATGCGCTCAAAAACTTTTTTTTCTGATGTATGTGTTTTCTGTTGTTTTTTAAATTCTCTGTTTTTTTTTTAGATTTTTATTTTCTCTATATTTAATGGTTGTCACTCAGATATGACAGTGCTTAAAACATACTCAAAATTCTTCTCAGTGTTATTTCTAGTAGTAGTAGTTCTGTATTTATTTTAATATTGCTGTTTTAGGGAAATAAGTCTTTAAAATTAGTGACTACCCTATCTTTTATTTGTTTTGTTTTTTTCTGTTAAGTTTATTGCAACATGTGTATATGTATATGATTGCATGCTTATGACATTCACTATAGCATGGAGATAGACGCCATAATGCAAATCTGAAATGTTGCTGCTGTTAAATAACAAGCAACAATATGAAGAGTAACCAAAGAGAGGTTATACCCACTCATTTTCAATGTTGCAACAAATTGAATATCGCACGAATTCTAAATGGAGCTATTTCATTGGTTGAAAGCGACGTCACCTTGCAGGTGGCGTCACTTTTAACCAATGCGATGACTTCATTTAGAATTCGCCTAGTGGAAATCTTTACAGCGTGTATATAAATGATAGGTTTTATGTTTTGTACATTTTAAATGCTGTAAATATTATGATTATAACGAGTATTCATTCTTTTGATGTTATATTTTATGGTGATATTCTCATGGTTAGAAAAAATTCTAATCACTTCTTTATCATTGTTTGTTCTTATTCTTTGATAGATAGCCCTATCATACAACCATAAAAATGAGTAGAGCTCGCAAGCTGGAAGCTATGTTAAAAAATTTCTCCTGCATACACTTTAAGCACCAACTGTGTTCAGAAGCAGCCACAGGGAGGCGTTCTGTGAAATGGGTGTTCTTATTTATTCTCTAGCTAACAATCTCGTACCCAGGGCTTCTTAACATTTTGGGGTTTTTCAAGCTGAACAAAAGTTGATATTTCAGTATGTATATTTTACCGTAAGATATGTCCATTTCTCAACTGACTACAATTGTCGTCATAAATATTTGTTTGGTAAAAAATGGAAATTCGTGCAAAAAATCGGAATTTTAACTTTGACAATATGCCTTAAATTTTTCCTAGCATGGCGAGCGGAACGAAAGTTCGAATTTGTTCCAATAGCCTGGGTACTAGGCTGCTAGAATCAAGAGAATGTGTTGAGTTAAGTCTACTCGATAAATTTCTAGGGACTTCTCATGGTTGTTTTCCGCATTTATGTTTTACTTGTGGTGTATATTACTCTTAAAAATTCACGAGTTTATGATAATTTATGAACTTGATTGTAGTTGCAGAAATGTCTCATGATAGAACATACTTTTCCCAGCCAGAGCTTTTTAATTATATATTGATTCTCTAGCTGAGGCACTAGCTCAGAATACCTTAAGGGAAGTAATTTTCGCGGAAAATAATTTTCGCGAATTTTTTTTTAATTCGCGAGAAGAAATTTTCGCGAATCAGGTGTTTAGAAATTTTTCGCGGGAATTAATTTTCGCGAATGAGAAGATTCAACTTTTGGGGGGGATTTTAGAAATGAAGGAAACATTGGCATTGCATGGAAATCTGAATATCTTATGATTATAGTCATACATTTTGCCCTAATAATCATCCTCGTTGACGACTAGTCGGAAGGTGTTCCGATGGAAGTCTTCCTCTTCTACCCATTCTTCTTCATCAGATTCTTGCGTGAATTTTTTTCACGAGAATTTATTTTCGCGAATGGCTAACCCTTGGACATTTCGCGAGAAGAAATTTTCGCGACATTTTGCGAATCGCGAAAATTACTTTCCGTGAAAACTACTTCCCTTAAGGTATTGCAGTGATATGTTATTTCTACTTATCAGTCTGCATCAAACGTCTATGAAATAAATCACAAAAAAACCATAAACTGGTACCAAGCATGTTCCTAACCAACCAACTATAAATGACCAACCCCATTCTAATTTTCCAGGAGGTGTTGGACCATGAAGCCTCGTGTAGACGGACATACCAATTAACATTGAGAGTGGTCCATATAAAAGTGTTATTGCTCCATTCATTAACTTTGCTCGAGCTGTATATAAATTAAACAAAGCATATCCAATCCCAACCAGTTGAGAAGCGCATGCAAGGATAACAAGTATACGAACTATTACAAGAATAGTGGTCATACAAGCGCCATAAGAACACCATTCAGGGGCCAAATGTGATGGAAAATATGAATCGATACTTGAACAGCGTCCATCTTGATTACACGATTCCCATAGACTTAATCGGTCAAATGCAATGAGTGTGTAGTTTGGATGTACTTTGATTGGATTCACTATCCATGAATCTCCTGTTGTACTTGCTACAAACAAAGCAAGGGCTAAACTACAAGCTGCTATACAGATGAAATTATCGCGACGACCCATATTACAAAATCTGAAATAAAGAAAACATAAAACTCTGAATATAACTACCGAAAATCACGTGTGGAGAAGGACTTCTGAGTAAACAACACTCCTCAATAGAACAGTTATTTTCAGATTTGAATTGATTATATTTGAATTTATATAAAAATCAGGCAATTCATTGGTTTCTTCGTTGTTCTGGCGTGTTTTCTGCTAGTAAGATTTTGTTCGCTGAGTTGTATTACACTGGTTTCATATGTATTTCCAACAACTTTAAAATGCGAATTAAATTTCTCTTTAAAAAAACTTTCGCTTAGCAACCTAATTGCACGCAATATAGGCTATTTATTGAAGAAGAAGCTTTTGAAAAATATAGCGAGATTGCTCGTCGCTTAAAATAGCGACGTCCTCTTTCTTCCTGTTTTCATTACTCCAATTTCTCCATTATATCTGATTTCTTTACAGGTTTTTGAATTTAGCTTACTAACGACTAAACTATTGTAAATGACTTGTAACAAATTCCAACTTCTTGGGGCATATCCAACTGGGACGCTTATTTATTTGAGTCGAATAGAACAATAAAAAACACACTTTGTATATCATCATCTTCCTCACGGTCTGAATCGAGTGTCACGGCGATCTTAGTTTTGATTTTCTCCATAAGCTAAAACAAGCTGGTCTTTACCTCTTCTGCCTCATCGTTCTGCCGTTTCGTGGTTTAAAATTTCTAGCTGACGCACGGCTTTTTTGGTTTGTTTTCTTTTTGAGAAAAATGGCGGCGACAGCAGTAGAATCGAAAGCTCCTGAACGTTTCCCATCAGAATATATGCCTAAAGGTCTGGCCTTTTTCGTAATATTTCAAAGCAGATATAGTGGAAAATCAAAGATGCCATAAAGACAAACCTGTTAAATCCGTTCCACCGTGACCTGAAAATAATTGATTTGTGTTCAATGGTATTTTTTCAGAGTTAGTGTTGCCTCAATAGAACTCACATGAAGTTGTTCCAAATAAGCATAATTCACCGTTATTCAAAATAAAGTCAATAAAAAGAACTGGTGAAGTGTTTCGGACACAAAATGTGGTAAAATGTCACCGGTCTGGAGACACAACATTTGTCACTCCATGGATTTTACTGAATCAAAGTTGGAGGTTGGATGATGACACCACTTTTGAGGCTGGCATGTTACTCATACCATTAGAAGAATATGAACATTCTTATGGAGTATTTATACCGTGTGGGTGACCATGAACCAGAAACAGATAAAGTACCACAGTGGTGTAAACGTTATATCCTGACAGATATAATCCCAGATTTAAAACAGCTATATTACCATCCAGAGAAAGGTTACATTAGTGCTCATGTAAAGGAAGACTATACGTGTATGTTATGAGATGAACTAGAGGAAAATGCATGGATAGACCAATTGGAAATAGTCGATATGGTTTATGTTCGTGGTAATTACATGCAAGTTTATGTAGTCAGTGTAGATTTTGATACTGATCAACGAAATTGTATTCGATTTTCATCAACATTTGTAAATAATGTAAATAGACAAAAATTCTCAAGAAATATCCTGTCATCCAAGGTTTTGGTACAAATGTAGAAAAAACACAAATTACACCTGATAAAACTGTTGCTTTTATGAAGATAATATTGGTACCTTGAACATTACATTTAAGAGTGCTTGTTTTAATATTTTAGGGTTCTCATGATGTAGTTGTAATCGAGTAAACAAATATACCCCGTTACCCCATTACCTTTCTTATGGATGCAATATACCCCATTACCTTTCTTATGGGTGCAATATACCCCATTACCTTTCTTATGGGTGCAGAACCTGTAACTATGATTTATTAAATAAAAATAAAAACAGTAAAATAGCAAAAATAAATTATTTCTTACAAATCCTTTCGTAGATTTCTTAACGTTTTTAAAAGAAATCGACGAAAAGCTTCGTAAAATATAACAAATTCTACCACAAAGTAAAACGGTAGTTTTTTAATTTTTTACGAAACTTTGCCTAGATTTTTTTATGTCGCCTGGTAAACTGTATATAATAGTTGTATATATTATATTTGTACCTGATGATGCAGCATGGAAAGCTTCGTAAAAAAACAACATTTATTATGTGTTTTACATTAAAACCCAAGTATTTCGTCAGATGATTTTGCGGCGAAAGAACTTCAGCGTACAAGGGCCAGTTTTTTCACCGAAGATTTGTACCGCCGAAGTATTTGGATATAATGTATTTTGCATTAAATAAGCCAATCATACAGTATGTAGATTATATACATTACATATTAAAAGACATTTTTTTAGGGAAGATATTTTATTCTTATAAACAGGATTGTCTTTGCCTTCTTTTTCTGTATTTGATTATACAGTGCTGTCCGCGAGTTATAATACGCGAGTTACCGTAAGTAAGAGTACATGAGCCTAATTGTATGGAGGTATAATAGATGTCGACCCCCCCCCCCTCCCTCCCCTACAATTAAGCTTGTTTACTCACATATTATTACTCGTAGACATCACTGTTTTTTAGTGAGTTCTATGTTGATTTTCGAAAAAAGCATTGGCCGGATGGCCACTAAGTAGAGTTTTGAAAAGATTGAAGTTTGTGGATTAGGCTAAAATCTGTGTAATCCGTGAAATTTAATCCCTGCAAAATTTATCACAAAATCGCCAAAATACAGAACTAATGAATGCAAGTAAATTACAGTTTGGCATGCTTTGTTTCCTTTTTGCAAAGTGCTATTTATTTGCATTCTTGCTGTTTTGTGCATACACTTTGTACCTTACGTACAAAGAATGTTTTTATGGTTGTTGTAAGATTGAAACTTTGTTATGCAGTATGTATATAACTACACTATCTTCCTAATAAAATGTCTCTTTCTTCATCAGATTCGCCATATGTTTCTTCAGATTCGCCATATGCAATAGGAGGGTGGCTTGGAGGGTGCATATGGCAGCTTCTGTTCTTTTTGTTGTGACCAGATTGTTTACAAGCTGAATAAACAATGTCTTTTTTGGTTGGCATTATAGATGTTGTGAATTGTAATTGCTTTAACCGCATTAAGCGTAGTACAGTAAAGAATCTATTTTCATTCAAAGTAGTATCATCTATTTCTGAAAATTTTATTCTTTTATTAAGATGTTCCCCAGCATTGCAAGAGAACATGCCATATCCCCAATTAAACAATTCAGCATATAACACCATCAATTCTCCGATATGGTTTCGTAAATAATGAAAGTAAGGCAACCCATTTAAGAACACTGTTCCAACTGCTACAGCAAATTTACTAAAGAACTGCTCTACCTTGTTTTCAAAACTCATGGCTCTTTTCATGTTGGCTGTTTTTGATCCAATATCCCTAAATAAATGCATATTTTAGGATGGAAAACTTTCGCCATTAATTTGTGTAATATATATATATATACATTGAAATATATTGTTCCCTGTCGTCCGAGCATGCGCAATGGCATTCACTACATATATATAATGTTCTAGCGTGTTATTGATAATAAGATCAATACCGTTTTTAACTAGTTTAGTTAGCTCATTGTAATGTTCCTCTTCATAATGTTGAAATAAATTGACCATATGGGCCGTTATCTAGTTTTTCAATATTTAGAATTGGATAGCGTGAAGCGGCACGGAAATTGTCACCTGTATCATGAATAAATATTGTTCTCATTTTGGGATCTAAGTGGTTATAAATTTCTGGATCTTTTTCTTTCAAGAATTCAAATAACTTCTGTTGTTGATCTTTACTGAAAAAATTGGAACTCTTCAAAAAAGCCCTTTATTAGAAACAATTTTTTGCAATGTTTCCACCAAATTAGTTTTCACTCCCATGCAACCACACTTCTTTGTATTTTCCTCATTATGATTGAATTCAATTTTTCCGACATCAACACTTTTGCTATAATTCTGCACATTTCCATATGTAGGGATTTCAATATTGTTTTTTAAGAAAATGCACTTCAAACTTTATATCCACGTTAAGACAAGTTACATCTTCCTAAAAGTAACTCAGCAGTTTGTTCACAATCAAGTTCTATTTGCTTTGTAGAAATTTTTTAACGTTGTAGAAATAGCCGCTCAAAACTAGGTGTTTGCCTATTGCTTCATCTATTAGATTTGAATACTGTGCACAAAGATATTCAATATAACCTGTAAAAGATAGATACGCAAATAAGAATCAAATACTTTAAAGGAAGAAACGTTTGCTACAGAAACCTTTTTGGGAAGAAACCTTCGCGAATGAGCTGTTTCTGGATTTTTCGCGAGAATTAACCTTTGCGGATTCATGATTTACGAAATCGTGGAATATTCGCAAAAATATTTCCCATGAGCATAAATTGTAAAAACATATTTTTACTTTTCACATCTCCAAAAAAAGATACATATTCCACAAGTTGATGAACAGCACCATTTCGATGCCGAATTGACTTTGTATATTTTAAAGAACTTGTTTCGCCAGCATTGCGAGATCGCACCTGCATATCAAGCTTTAACACATCATGATTGACAAGGTCAGTCTTTTTTGGTTTCGACGGCTCATTCTCCTTTGGCCTTGCAGTCAAAACAACTAGGACTTCTGGTTTCATGAAACCAAAAAACTCATATAACCTGACCATTTCTTTTTTGATGAAATATTCAACAGTTGAAATATCTTAGCCTCAGTTGCTATGGTAACAGCCTCAGTTGCTTTTGCACTTTCAAGTTCAACATTACCTTCTTCCCTATCAGCTGTGAAACATTTAAATAATACATTAATGTCATCATTAACTCTTACTTGACAATGAATAATGATCTTACTGCCATCTGAGAGTGTCATGTTTCTTAAAGCTTCATAGCCAGGTTGGAGTCTAAATAATGACCCACCCACAGAACAGATAAACTTTTGTTACACAAAGCAGTTCCAAAATTAACAACCAGCTTGCTTCTCGGCCTTGTTTGATTGTGGGGTGTGTTAATGTAACTTCTCCAGGATTGATGTTACCTATATCATCTAAAACTATTATCATTCTTTATCATTTCTATAACTTCCTTACGATCAAGCCCAAAAAAACAGTTTCCATTTTTAAATGAGATTTTAATATCTGCATTAGAGGTTGCTTTTTTACAACAGCTGTAGGGTTCATTGCCACAGCCCTATCAACATGATTGTTATCTTTTGATATGATGCATTCAAATAATGGTCGAAACATGTTTGACGCAAGGATTCGCACAATTGTTTTATACTGAATATCATCATAAAGAATTGTTCTTTCAGCTGAATATCCATTGCCATAAACGAATTTATTTAGAAACCATTGCTCTTTATTTACTCCTTTTCCAATATCAATAACACCATACCAAATATATTTTCTTTCTTTTTTCATTGTTACAGCTCGTGTTCTTTTATTATTTTATTGAAGCTATAATAAGTACGAGGCTGCTGACCTGCCATAAACCCCATAAGACTTCATGGGCGTAAACAGGGTTCCCTGCATAATATATTTCGGCTTTTACCCTGTATCATCTAATAAACTCTCAGTTTTTACGGGGTTTACGGAAGGTCGGCACCCTGGTCACAATGTATATATATTATATATGCAAGAACAGAATCACACATTGATTGACCATATGGGGTTGTAAGGAGATGTTATATTTTTTCTTACCCCTAGAGCCAGAACCTCCCCCTTTCCCCAGTAATTAATGTTTGAAAGAGAATAATTTGGATGCCCTTGTTTATTTTGCTGGGTATTCATCAGCTAACTAAACTTACTAATGATGAAAGTCAGCTATTTTTATGACACAGTATTATTTTAGTTAACTAAAAAACCATCCCAGTCAGAAAAAACATCGCGCATAGATGGCAGTCAGGCAAATTAGGCAGGCAGCTAGTAGTATAAAGAGTTAAATGCTTAGAAAAATAACTTTCAATTTGTCCGGTTTTATTATTTAGGAAACCAGAGAAATTAGCTATCTAACTATAAGAACGAGTATATTATATGTAATAGCTAGCGAGCTAACAACATTTTATTATTTTTCAAACAAAATAGCCATTTTTAATGTGAACATTTTGAAAATTATATTTTACAGAATCGTATTTACCTTCACAAAGGGGCGAAATATGAAATGTCAGGAAAATTTTTCCGTCTAATAATAACAAGCTGACTACGGAACTAAAAAAAATATGGCTATAAACCATGAACTTTTTTTCTATTATCGACGAACGAATTAATACTTTTTGCAAAACATAATGAAAGAAAAGAAGACAAAAAAAGTGCGTATGTACTATTTTATAGCGTGCAAAAGATATGCCCCTGAACATATACAGTTCGCCCCCGAACTTATACAGTTAGTAAAAACGCATATTTCTAGCACAGAAACAAATTTTAAGCGCTGAACTTCTTATACCAAGCAGCCATGTTTAATTCCACACTAAAAACAACAAGATCTGATATCATTCTGCTGATGAAGCACTTTTTCCAATTTGATTTCCATAATCAATCGAAGATATTTTACAGAATCGAGATTTTTTAGATCCAGCGCACAAGGTAAAGTAAGGACCGGAAAGATCGCCGTGGTCATGAAATTTGTTGCCGACATTGATGTCTTCCTGATTTCTTTCAGCATCAACATATTGTGGTGATAAATTTGTTTGAATAATAATTGTAAACTTGTACTTATCAACACTTATCGATGGAAACTTGAAAGAGAATAGTTTTATCAAAATACTTACATCTATGCGCGATATTTTTCTGTTAAAAAATGTACGTATCTGTCGTCTTCTTCACTAGCTTTAAATATATGAATCTGTCATCCCTTTTCACTTGCTTAAAATATATGAATATATACGACTCTTTAGTGTAAATTGAAATATGAGACCGACTCGAGATTCTTTTCGAAAGATATGATATTATTTACCGATAGTGTATACGCCAATAAGAAAAGAATCTTAACCCGTAAGTTAAAGTGCTTTTCAAACAGTATTAATGGTAATGCATTGCAATATTTAAGAGAGTACATCCCTCCATATCAGTTTTTTCACGATATGACTCGAGGTAATCTTCTAAAAGAAATTTTCACACGAACTGATCATTATAAAAATTCGTTTTTCCCTTTTTATGTTAATGCATGGAATAATCTTGATCCGGATATCAAATGTCTGAAGTCCATTTCATTCTTTAAAAATGAATTGAATAGATTTTATCATAGAATTTTTATAAGTATAGAAAGAAAAAAAGAAGAAGAAAAAAAATACGCACCTCCGCAGTGCTTTCGCCCGATTTTACTGTTTTGTCGTTGCTTGATGTCGTACAGTTACCTCTGCGTAGGTAATCTTGAACTACATGTCTTTATATAATATAGAACTTTCATATAAGGTACACTGAACAACGACGTTCGATACAGTTATAGCGGCTTTACCGCGGATTTGAACAGGTTTTTCTGCCCTCTGGCTAATAAAGTAGCTTATGAATACAATAACTGAAAAAACGAAAAGAAGGAGGGACAAGGAAGTGTAGTTTGTGAAGCATTTGCCATGGAAATAGCGATAGAAAAGAGAGAGGCTAGAGATATTTCGACGATGAGAAAGAGGCTGTAGGGTTCAGTATAATTCGTGACACAGTCAAGTGATGATAGTAACTCTAACCCTCTCCCCAGATGTGACGATAATATTCCATAGTTGGACGAATTTGGCTTTTGTAGAGAAGAGAATTGAACTTACGCGAATGATAAAATGATAAAAAGAACCAGAACCAACCATTTTTAGCAATTGATGCGATGTAGTCATTAAGTCATCGGTAAGCTTTAAGGCAAGTAAACGATTAAAAGAATTTTGAATCTTTTACGTTAGTTCTATTCATAGAGGGAAATTTATGATGATGAAAGAAAACGAGTTTGGTTTTGGCTGTATTAAATTAAACAAACGTAGTTAGAGCATATGGAAGTCAGTTGATAATGTTTGTAGCCTAAAAACATGCTTTAGACGAATTTATTGGTTGGTATACAAGTGATCGATTCTTTTTCAAACAAGAATATCGATGTTTCTTTCTGGAAACATTGGGATCTATTCTGATCTAAAGACATATGTATTTAGAGTTCACCCATGCATGTAGAAATAACATTCCTCGTTTCCCTGTTCACCGTTTACCAGTCATCTCTTTCAGCAGCAGAAACTTCTTCAACATGTTTTTAGCGCAAAATTTTAGTTTGCCTTACTCACAACTAGCAACTACCCAACTCACAACTCGAACCATACCCAATCGCAAATAAAATTAATATATTAAATCATAGATTTTTTTTTGCTTTATAAAGCCTGGTTTCCATCAAAGAAAATCGATGGGTAACTTTTGCAGGTCGTTGCGATTATAAAATAATAAACTGTGTTAAACTACAGATTCAAAGCACGCTTTGTTATAATTCCGTATCTCAAGGTCGAAAGATTTTCAAGTTTCAAGCATTTTTTTTTTCTTTTTACTGAAGTTATAGAGGAATGTTTTGTGTCAGCATTTGTCAAACTTTATT
>JAULBZ010000875.1:0-25842 GCA_032360805.1 Neoturris breviconis | reverse complement strand
ATACTAACCCGATTGCAACTGATGTGCTAAGGAACGCAATACCGGCGAGATTGTTCACGCATAGGATGCGTCTAGTTATACATAGATACATGTATTATATGATGTGTAATGATGTATAAAATCTGTATATTATATATTATTATTATGATGTATGATGTACAGTGTGTGTATGCAATTCGTATCAACTGTGGAGAAGTTATTTTTAGGCATTGCTTCAGGCTATGATATGAAATTTCACTACTCTCCTCCGTGGTGATTTGATATAGTTTTACCTTCAAAATGGTGTTCCAATTGTTTATTTGATCTGAAACATTATCAACTTAATAAGGACATGAAATCTTAATGCCACTTAAAATTTGGGTTTTTATTCTTGATATGAAATTTCGCTACTCTCCTCCACAGTGGCTTGACATAAATTTTACCTTGATAAAGGTGTTTTAATTGTTTATTTTACCTGAAAATGTATCAACTTAATAAGGAAATGAAATTATAATGCCATGAAATCATAATGCCATGTAAAATTTGGGTATTTATCTTTGATATGAAATTTCACTATTCTCCTTCACAGTGACCTGACATAATTTTACCTTGAAAATGGTGTTCCAATTGTTTATTTTACCTGAGACTCTATTGTCTTAATAAAGACATAATTTCAAACACTGTATAATGTGTGTATGTAAATCATATTTACGCGCTTAGCTTTAACTTTTGCTTGGTTTGGTGGACTACTTTCAATACCGTACCTTTGATTAAACATTGTTCTAACATATTTACTGCAGACTTTCAACAAGTTCTTACTCACTGCATACTACACTATGTACAACACCTAAATCGTTAGATATGAACTTTTTCCTCGTTATTTACCATTAAAAACCATTGGTTAAAAATTTAACTTAAAATTTAAACTGAGTAAACTCGTTGATGTTTTTGATTTCCATTGGATTATAAACATTGACGTCAACAAGGCTATGTTCTCGTTGATTTCCTTTGAAAGCTTTGATATTTCTCGATGATACCAAATTACATTTTGCATGGTGAATATTAATGATGTCGATTTGAGTTTATATCTAACATGCATTCTGCATAAGCAAAATATAAACATATCTTTCTTTCTGTTGGTTAGCAGCTTTAAAGAAGTCAAAATCAATAAATTTGAGAAAAATGAATCTACGATGAATAGTATTAAGTCAACGAGCTTCCACTTGATTGGTTTCTTCAGTAATTAATGATATTGTTGATATCAATGTTTATTCAACGATATTCTTTATGTTAATGTTTATAATCAACCATATCGTTATTATCAAAAAAAGTGCATATCTGACAATTAACATTACATAGTGCTCCTACTATACCAATGCTTGAAATAAGAGCTAATAATCACTGTGAAGAAGTCATTTTTAAGCATAGCATCAGGCACCAGTGCCAGAAGCAATGCTCATCACTCCTCCACAATGATTTTTGTTGTTAATTTGAGCACTGCTTTTACTCTGCTGCTGCTACTACTACTACTACATTGCACATCTACTTATTGTGTTTGTATCCTGCCCTGTACTCATTCTTGTAGGCAAAGACCTGTTCAAAGTCCGAAATAAAGATGCTGGAACAACATTGGAGACGTTGTTCTAATGTCTTTACCGCAAAATTTAAACCAACTCTTTGTTTGCCCACCGAGACTACTGATTTTTGATTTTGGTATAGATTATTAACTTATTTTAATTTTATGTTAAGGAGGATGGAGATTTAGGACCAACTTCATCAGCTCTACAAAACAGTAGAAGATTTTCAGCAGGTATTTTACATGTTGCAGAGCTGAAAACAACTGCCGGTCATCACTGTGTAAGAGAGATTATTCAGAATATTTTAGCCAATTTGGCAGAAAATATTCTGAAAAATCTCTCCTTCGCAGTGATGACCGGATGACCGGTAGTTATTTTTATTTTTAAGAACTGTCTGCATCAAAAAATAATTACTTGCCATTGCTTGAAATAAGAGTAATTTTAATCACTATGGAGGAGCTACACAAGGCCTGAAGCTATGCTCAAAAAAGCCTCCTCAAAATAATCACTGAAGAAAGCTAAGCTCAAAAGGCATTCATCCTCAATTCGCTCATATTATAAGTATAATGATTTTTATATGTTTTTTTATCTCAGTGAACAAGCCAGGTTAATTTAAAATCGTTGCTACAGATTCTACTTTCAAGCTCTGACACTTTTGAACTCTTTATGTAAAATAACAAATATCTGGTCTTTAAAGTAGCGCTTACTAGTGTCAGTATCTACCAGGTTGTCTGTTGATTTCATTCTTCTGTAAGCCAAAGTTATTATTATGATTGTTGAGTCTCTTATGTGGAGGAGCGGAAGAGTGATTTCTGAGCATTATCTTCAGGCATTGTAGCGCTGTACTTGGTAAGAAATGAGAATTTTTAATATGGTCAACATATGTTGACAAACTTCTTTGTTGATAATAATTTATTTTGTTAAGGACGTCATCTTGATCTTGATCACATCACAAATGAAGAAGGTGATGGAAAGAAGGCTGATTTATCTATACAAATGACTCTTGATTCTTCCAGGGTAAGTATAAATACTTTTTACATAAGTTTGCTTATCACTTGACCTTATTTCTATTGGTCTACATACTGGTTGCCAACAGAAGGAGTGGTGCTGAAGACACATCTGCGTGTTAGAAATAAGTGTAAATAATCAATGTGGAGGAGTGGGTTTTGAGCATAGCTCCAGGTAGCCTCTTCCACAGACCTATTTTGAGTATTGATATTCTAACCCAGCTCTATTTTAACTGCACTGATTTAATTTAGCTTGACGATGTTAAAAAAGAGCTCTATGATTCTTCATCAAAAATATCATTCATAACTCAAGTCCCTCCACCATCACTTGATACCTATGTCAACGTTGAAGGTCATCAAACAGCTACAAAAAAGAAACTGGTAAAGCCAAACAGTGCATCAAATTTGTCTGAAGATATATTAAGAGGTGTAGTTTTTCCAAGGCCGGATACAGAACCAGTTGCGCAGAATGATGATGATACCTCTGACGACTCTAATAAAGATGAAGGAGGAGAACGATTAGCAAGGGAGAGATTAAGGTAATAAATGCTCTTTGCCATAGTATTACTCCATGCAAATGTATGATCTGGAAGTAGCTTTGATCTCAGTGGACCAAAACTTATTTAAAGTCTGCAGTAAAGACAGCGTTCGATGTTGTTTTAGCACCTTTACGGCTGACTTTGAACAAGTTTTTGCCCACTGGGATCACTGGGATCAAAACTACTGTACTACATTCTAAAGTAGTTGCAGTGGTCAATTAGGAGTAACTAACTAATCATTGTAGAGGTGGTATTTTTCAACATACTAAGTGGGAAAAAAGTTGTTCCAAATAAGCAGTAAAGACACTAGAACAATGTTAAGATTGTTGTTCTAGCATCTTTACCGCTGACTTTGAACAAGTTTTTGCCCACTCGGTTTACTTAAAAATCACTCCTTTGTAGTGATTTATGTGCTGTAATTTCAACCACCAAAAAATTAGCATCTTTACTGCTGACTTTGAACAAGGTTTTGCCCACTCGGTTTACTTTTAATCACTCCTTTGTAGTGATTTATGTGCTCTAATATTGTTTGTTATTTTCAGTTTTGCAGCAATCCATCACATCCATGCATTGTTAGGTCAACTACTGAAACAAGATAATCTTTTATCAACTTGGGAAGAAATTGTTTTACCATTCATATCGAAAGTTAGTGAGAAGGTAAAAGAAAACGTTTTGTCTCTTGAAACAATTCTTAAGGTGGATTTCAATAAGGCGAATTTGCTAAAGCGAGGCGAAGTGAAATAGTTGCCACTAAACTATAACAATTAAGCGCCTAGATGTTTTGCTTGAAAGAATTTGCCTCATGGAGCTTCCTTTACATGAGTTGTGACTTGGAATAATGTTAAAATGTTATCCAATTTAGTTGTTTTTTTGGGAAGAGAAAAAACACACATGATGCTCTTAAAATGGCTTTTCTTTAAGGCAATTTCCAATTTGTTCGTGTAAATTCTAAATGAAGCCATTACATTGGTTGAAAGTGACTTGTTAGATGATGATGTCGCTTTCAACCATGTAATGGCTTCATTTGGAATTGTTGAACAAATTCGGAATTTGCACCTAGTGGAGATCCACCTTTAGTAAATTCAATTATCTTTTCGTTCTGTTTTGTCAGATAAGATTTTGTTTTCTTAAATCAGATATAATCAAATATGGGAGTGTTCCTGTAACCCTATTAAGTGCTTGCCTGATATTCTATTTATCGTAACTTCTGATTAAATGGCTATTATGACTAGGTATTATAGGACTTTTCCTGTAATTTATCTAGGATCATTTTGAGGAAATCTTTCCGAAGAGGGTTAACCAGTATCAGTGGTCAAAATAAGAGCAAGGCCTAAAAGCTATGCTCAGAAAACCCTCCTCCACACTGAGCAAGATTATTTTATTATTCAGGTGATTCCTGATGTGCGACGTGATGATGACATGGACATTAGACATTATGTTTGGATTACAAAGGTGCCAGGTGGTCTGAAAACGGATTGTCATTTTATCAGTGGTGTCGTCTTTCGAAAGAATGTTGCACATAAAAGAATGAATGGTTATTTCTTGCAACCAAGAATATTGATGATGAGTTGTGCAATTGAATATCAGGTAAGTGCAAGTTGTATAACTGTCAGACATTGCATGTGGATGAGTGTTTTTTTTTGTAGTACAGTTTTCAGCTTCTAACCAGAAAATGTACTCAAAAAAGACTCCTTCACAGTTACTTCGAGTTTTGTAAGCACAATTTTAAAGAAAAGATAATATTATTCACCAGGGTTGGAATCAAGTTGCATTCGTTTGTCAAAAATCATTCAAAATAATAATCTAGCCTCCTTATTTCCAGCCTTGATTGAAATAAACAGTGATAAATCTCACTGTTCTCTCCTAAGCATTGAAATAACTGCTGGACATCACCTTTGGAGGAGTGTTTTTCCCTTTAGTTTTTAGCTGTCCAGCTGAAAACTAAACTGAAAAACTCTCCTTCGCAGGTGATTTCCAGCAGTTATTTCAAGGCTTTTCTGCAGATACTTTTCACATAAATTTCATAAATGGCTACGAACATTAGTATTCAAGAAGTTGGCATTATAACAGTGTTTGAAATTAAGAGCAAAGTAATCACTGGGGAGGACGGAGTTTGATAGCCTGAAGCGATGCTCAAAAATCTCTTTTCCGCATTACTTATTTGCCCTTATTTTGAATAAATTTTTAACACAGGGTGATTCACTCCTCTCTTTCAGCGAAATGAAAATAAGATGTCGTCCCTTGATCCTTTGGTATTGCAAGAGTATGCTTTTCTGCAAAACTTTGTGAAGCGAGTACTTGCATTAAAACCTAATATCCTACTGGTGGAGAAGAATGTTGCACGAGTTGCTCAGGAAATGTTTCTGGCGGGAAGTGTAACATTAGTTCATAATATAAAGCCAGCAATTATGGAAAATATTGCAAGATGTACTGGAGCTGATATCTTACAGACTATGGAACAAGTTACAAGACCACGATTAGGAACTTGTCAACAATTTAGATTACAAAAATATACCATGCCTGTGAGTTACACTTATAGTCTTGTTAACATAATTTAATGTCAGAAATATAAATTAAGGTTATGCTCCATGGATCCTGAGCAAAGCCAATCTACTCTACCATTTTTGGACCTTATTATCAAGTCTTTTATTTTGGACAATTTATGATTAAAACAAACAAACAAGCAAAAGAAAACTCATTTAATCTTCTGCTGCAGTAATGAGCCCTTACTAAAGTTTATGTGCTTTTTGTCTGTAAAGGAGACTACACTAGCAGCAAGATTAACTCAGAAATTATTTTTGTTAAAGCATTGGTAATTTGTCACTATTATAGAAAACAACTGATACGAAAACATTGATGTACTTTGAGGGATGTGCTCCTGATCTTGGCTGTTCATTAATTCTTCGTGGTGGAAACGAAAAAACATTGATTAAAGTGAAAAAGATTATCAAATATCTTATCTATGTTGCATATCATCTGAAGTTAGAGGAGAAATTTTTGATGGATGAATTTGCTATGCCTCCACAATTAGATCTGTTAACACCTCAGTCTAAACTCTATCATGAATTTAAAACGCAAGTTTCTTCTCCTGCCACTGAGGAATCGAAACTCGAGTCACTTGAAGAATCACAACAAAATGAACACCTTTCTCAAGTTGTTGAATCAGAGTCAAAAAAGTTTCAAGATGCTTTAAAGATGATAATTTTATCTAGCTCACCCTTTTGCAGTTACTCAATGCCGTATCTTTTAATGGATGATGGTAAACACTGTCCTAGCCGAACTTTTATTGCAGAAAAGATTTATTGGTCACGTTACCTTGACGGCAGTGTGAATCAACCAAGTAAATTAGTCGAAGACGATCATGAATGGGTTGAAAACCCTGATGCTTTGAGCCCAGATGTTATTCTGGTTGAACCTCATCCATTTACTGATCCATCATTGTTACTTGATTGTATGGACGATGAAGAGAAAAGAGCAACAATGTTGAATGATTTTCGTGCCCGTGGTGGTCGAATTGATCTTAAAATGTTTCATGAATATGAAGAATTGCAAAAAAAGAAAGTATATGGTGATTATTATGATAAGCTCTTTGGTAATGATGAAGATGAAGCTGATGGAATTAAGGAGCAATCTGTAGAGTTATTTGATGATAGTGGTGAAGCTCCTTTAATTGAGAATACACCTGACCCTAAAGTGAGTTAATTCTCATTAGTCTATGTGGGCAAAAACTTGTTCAAAGTTCCCAGTAAAAATGCTAGAACGACGTCGTTCGACATTGTTGTAGCATTTTTACTGTGGACTTTGAACAAGTTTTTGCCAATTCAGATTTATGTTTCTTACATGTTGACATTAAATTTTTACTCCGGTAAGTTTGATTACTTTTTTTAAGGCTATTCCTTTCATAGAAAAGAATTCTTGAATTATTCAGTGACTCAATGATTCACCTTCAGAATTCTTCAGAAAATATTATACTTCTATTGGAGAATAAAATTGCATTAAATGAATAGTGCTTGAAATAAGAACAAATAATCACTGTGGATGAGTATTTTTTAGCATAGCTTTAAAGATTCCTCCTCCACAGTGATTTACTTTTATTCCAACTCTTGGTCTCATTATTTCCAGCCAAAACCTCCCCTAATAGTGCAATTACATGTTTTATTTTAGCATGATTGTTTTGATGTTTATAATCACCAGAAGATAGCTGTTTTGTTTAGTAGCTATTCCAGTGAATCTCATAATGCTCCGAAACCTTGTATCAGTCCTTGGTAAGTTTAACTTTGTTCAACAATCTAGAATCATTTGAAGATGAACATTACATAAGAGACAATACAGAATTCAAACTAAGAGTAGATAATCACTTTGGAAGAGTGATTTTTGAACATTGCTTCAGAAATTTTAGCCTGAAGCAATGCTCAAAAATCAATCCTCCACAGTGATTATTTACTCTTATTTCAAACACTGACAAATCAATCCAGTAAGTACTATGCAAAGATTTTAGAAAGACATTAAAAAGTGCAGGGTGTGAATTGGAGATAATTATTTTTTAATTATTTTCTGATGGACCCTCTCTAGTAGGCCTTTGTACGTATTTTTATACAATAGTTTAAAATGCAAAATGTATTGACAACATTATTGGCAAATGATTGATTGAGTGCTGCTTCCCAATAAGAGCTGCTCTCAAATAACTGCAAGATAATTTAAAATAAGCACCTCTTTCAAATAAACACCATACTTTGTTTCAGCGCTTATTTGCGTAAGTTTTTCTATTTACATAGTTTTTTTCTTTCTTTTGTTATTCGGTGCATTCTGGGACAATTGAATATTATTAATTTCTGGTAATTATACGACGGGAATCTAAAATTTGTACTCAAAAATGCCTACAGTAGTAGTAGGCGAAACATCATCAAAAAAGAAAATACATGAAATAAGCGCCACTATTTCCCAAAATTAAATTAATCTGCGCCATTATATTGATCATTGACACTATTACCCTGTATTAAGGGTTTGTCCTTATAAGCAAAAAAATTAAGATTTTCTAAAGATTTAGAACTCAAAAAAAAACAGACTGGATTATAAGGACTTGCCCTTATAAATTATGTTGCCCTAATTTCACGTCAATACATGTGTAATCGTTTTTATGGGTTAATAAGAAGGACCAACAGCCTAGAAGTGCCTGGAAAATATTTTGTAAAAAAATCAATGGCACACACATCTAAGGCGGAAATTATTGTTGGAGTATGTGAAAGAATAAAAAAGATTGAAAAGAACACAACAATAGAGTTTTTCTATCCAGTGTAAGAAATATCAATTTTGCAAAAACTCACCAAAAAATGACAATGCCTTTGTATTCAAATCCCCTTATGCTAGGTAATTTAATAGTGGTCAAAATAAGAACAACTAATCGTTGTGGAGGAATGATGTTTGATCATAGCTTTAAGCTAGAAAACCTGAATCTATGCTCAAAGTGATTCTCCATTGATTATTTATTATTATTTTAACTACCGGATTTTTTTCTTAGGGCTGTATTTATGGAGTTTTATGGTCGCAATGATATTACATTAGGTGGATTCTTGGAAAGATATTGCTTTCGGTAAGGGAGCGCCTCAAAAATACAATCTACAGAGGAGTACTGAGTCAACGATCTTTCTGTACAGATTCATTTTTGTAGAATTTTGTCAATTTTAGTTGATTTAACCATACCAAAGGAGTTAGTTGTGGAGCGAAATTTTGAGATGGTCCCTAAGTAAAATTTGGTTGCTTTTCCCAATCTTGTTGGAACAAAGTCGGCGACAATCATGTCAGTTAAGCAGTATTTACACAAACTTGCAAATAACTGTCAAATCATCTGTGGATGAGCGTTTTGAGTATAGTTTTTCATCATTGTGAGAACTGCAGCTGAGAACTGTACTCAACAACAATACTCTGCACAGGTGATGTTTGATGTCTGTTTTTTCATCTGAAACAATATTTTTTGCTTGCAATTTTTTCTGATTGTGCCTCACGCTGAAACTATTCGTTATTTTGGTTTAAATAATTCTTTTGTTTTAGACCTTCTTACATTTGTCCGAGCCATAACTGTGATGTTCCCATGGTGAATCACGTTCGTTACTTTGCACATGGAAAAGGTTCTTTGTATATACACATGAGAAATCTTGAATCACCCATACCAGGTTATGATCGAACCATACTCACATGGAGTTGGTGCAAAATATGTAAACAGGTATGTATTTTCAGGAGAACATCTATAACATTCAATCTGGTTGATAAAGAGTTCTAAATATTTGTATTCACCCTAAAAAAGTACACACCATTGCTTGAAATAAGAATAAATAATCATTGGGGAGGAGAGATTCTTGATTCACTCTACCAGAGTGTTTATTTGTTATTATTTTGAATACTGCTCACCGATATAAAGGAATTTTAATCACTACAAATTGATATGGACTGAAACAATAACTATTAGATTACCCACCTACCCTTTATAAGTCCACTCCTGAATCTACCTTTTGGTCTCATCCTTGAAATAAAATTTTTACAGTCGTCGGAATAAGAGCAAAAATGATCACTGTGAAGGCGTTATTTTACATGTAGGCTAATAAATTCTAAAACTATGCTCAAAAATACCTCATCCACAGTGATTATTTACTCTTACTTTGACCACTGTATTTATATTTTTATACCATAAATGTTTGAATAATTATTAGTGATATGTTATGAGTTTGCAACAAAGTCTGTTTTTGTTCCCAGGTTACTCCTGTTGTACCTTTGTCATTTGAATGCTGGTCAATGTCTTTTGCAAAGTATTTGGAACTTCGATTCTATGGTAGTGAATATACAAGACGTGCTTCAGCTGAACCATGTGGTCATTCTCTTCATCATGATCATTATCAATATTTCAGTTATGCAAATATGGTAGCATCATTTAAGTAAGTTATGTTGTGCCTATTTAGAGTCACGTTCATTTAGTTACCATAAAATATGGTAATAAATATGCTATCAGATATTGTTTGAAATTTAAAAATGCTGGTATTTACAAATTCCAGTTTGGCTGATATTCTGAAAAATCTCTTCCCCACAATGATATATTTGACATGTAAATAAATATAGAAAATAATGAATAAAATAATTCAATAGAAAGTAGTCACTACTGATCAGCTACGTTTCATAACAACTTTTTTTTTCAGTCTGAGTACTTAATGATACATGAATTGGGACATCTCCAATATTTCATCAACGATCATACAAGGATAGTCGACATATCCTTAAATAAGTACCACATGAAAACAAAACAATGGAATACATATAAAAAAATCGAAATTTCTACTGACAATTGCGATAAAATAACCAAAGTGCGGCTTATGTTTATATTTTAGCTGAATTTGAATTTGGTTTTAATCTCACAATGAATGTTTTTTAACGAGTAATTATTCACGGCCTCTAATGTGATCTTATGATCTTGTAAAAATATAACATTATATAACTGCTGAAAGGATTCAATGTTTTTATCAATGTTGTATATTTATTTTAAGTTACAGATTAACCCTATAAGACCCGGGCTTTTTAGGGGTCTAATAACTGGGAGAGGGGTGGGTAAAATGCACCACACCCCAATAACTTTCGAATTGCTGCTCCGTTTTACTTGAAACTCGGTCACCAGTCTCTATTATATCCGAAAATGTAATAAAGATTTGCATAATTTTTCATGTATCCAACCATAGTACCCGTAAAAACCTGACATGAAAAGCGAAAATGGAAATTTTTGCAGGCCAAAATGATACTGTATTTAAAGATTTGTTTTTAAAATTTCCGATCCCGAAGGCCAAAAGTGGTTCTGGGTCCATTTGGAGAACTTTTTGGAAATTTATTTTGGTCAGCAGTCAGCAGTAAATAATCACTTTCGATGAGTGATTATAGGTGGCTCATCTACTAATAATTTCCTTTGAACACTTCAAAATCCTGACATAACACCTTAGTTTTTAGTTACTACTATGCTTTTTTATTTATTTAGATATCGTGCTATTGATTTATATGAAGTAATAATTCCGCCAGATAAAGTTATAATTGGGGAACGACGTAATCCAAAATATCTTCTTGATGAAGTTGAAGATATCAATGGAAGGTTTGGTTTTATTGAGAAAACTTATCGCTAACATTGTGCACCCAACCTGTTTATGCAACAAGTTTCATTCTATATGTTTCATAATAATTTGCAAAAAAAATCAAATTCGGTTACAAGTGTCTGAGTACCAGTAAAAATGGGATTTTTTTAAAAAGCGGAGGTTTAGCAAATTTTAATGTTTAGTTATTGCAAAAATAAATAGCATACATCCCTTGGTTTACCAAATTCCTATTAGTAAAAAGTATAGAAAGCTCACTTGAAGATGTTTGACACAGATGATCTGTTATGTGATCATTCTCCAATTAACAAAATAAAATAATGTATCATTAGTAATATTTAGTAATTTCTACTACATAAGTTTGATTTTATTTCCAATTGGGAAAAGCTCTAATAGCGAGTGGATTTATCATGTGTGAGGACTAGGTTTCTGTGTTGAATATCGTCCAGCAAATAGATAGTAACTAAATTTAGGGTTTGATTTGGTCTCAAAATTTTACTTTTTTTGTCTGGGAAACGTGTTTACTGATCATTTAGAAGTTGAAAAATCAAAAACTTTTCCAGCAAATCATGTCCTTAAATATCCTGTTTATGAAATTTTCATTGTCCTTGAATGTCCTGAAATTTTGAAATAAAATGCCCTGGAAAAATTGTCCAGGAATATCCTGGATTTAATTTGCAAAATTTTAGTGGCCAGCATGTCTTTAATAACATAAATTAATGATAAGAAATAACTCCAGAAAATATTAAGAATTGAAGTCTCTAAATTCTTTTTGGTTTCCTTTTTCAATTTTTGAAAGAAACATGATGTGAATGTTAAAATGTAATTAAAGGTGATCAAATTTTGTTATGTTATGTTATGTTATAAAGTTAATGATTATTTCCAATATGAATTATAAGTAGAAATAAGATAAAGAAAATATTTTTAAAAAATTAACAGATTTCAAAGAAAAGATATTCTTCTTCTATTGTCTAGTGTTTCTTTATTATAAAGTTCTAACAGATGATAGAAACAAGCCAATATTAAAAACATTTCTTTGAAACATTGACAGCATACCCTATGCATATTGAATTGTCTATGTACATAACTGTGTATATAGGCACAACATAACTAACATACTTTTGCATATAGTTTACATACATAAAGCCTATAATATATAGATAACATGTATACGTAATATCCTTCATTATACAAAAAGCATATAGCCTGCATATGGCCTATATGCATATGGCCTTGCGTAGGCATACTGTATGTATATTGCATATACAAGCAGTCTATATACATGTAGACTTTGTACATAATTATAGCCTATGCATATGTATCATAATTAAATTTAATTAAATACATGACCATCGCAATATTGGAGCACTAGCATCAACTGTTTCATGGATTAGTATCTATACAACTGTTCTTGTGCTTTGAGCTTCCCAACAGAACCGATCGGGTTCCACCGTCCACCACACATACGTGAATAAGATGTATGTTTAACATCATGGCTTGATTTACAAGTGAAGATTCTAGATTTTGCTACAAATGTTTGCATACAGTAAAAATAATCAAATTATGCGTAAAGTTATCTCTGTATGATATGAAATAATGTTTGCAAGAACATGTAGGATTACTTTTAATTTGTCTAGATGCACCGGAGTGCTGACTAAATAATTAATACCCAGTGGGCAAAAACTTCAAAGTCCGCAGTAAAGATGCTAGAACAACGCCTTTGGCGTTGTTCTAGAATCTTTACTTCTGACTTTGAGCAAGTTTTTGCTCACTGAGTGATATTTGTTCATAGGGTTGAATCTTTTTCAACTTTTATTATGGAGCGAGTCAGCAGTTTAAAAATGGAACAAAATATTTATGCAAGTGCAAGTCGTGAAGCAAAGATTAACGAATTTATTACAGACTTGAAAGTAAGCATACATCCAAATAACTATCTATAAGGTCTGTGAAGGATTGTTAGCACAACATTTTGAATTTGTTGTTTGCTTTCTCAATGTAGTTAAGGACTTTATTATCAGGTGCTAAGCATGGTTAACTTTGCATAAAAATCTTTCATGTGGATCAGGTTGAATATAAAAATCCACTAAAAACGGAAACACCGGATTGGAAAAAATATGACGTCACATGACCAAAATATGACATTGATTTCCGAAATTTTAAATCATTGTATTCTTGAACTGAATACACCGTTGGAAAGAGCTTGAAAAACTATTTGTGAAAATGGTATAATACATTCAAATTGCATTTACCATTCTAAAGATATTTTCATTTCAAAATTTTAAAATTTTGCAATATTTGAATTGTTAATATATTGAGAATGGTACTTTGAAATTGTAAGTATTATACCATTTTTATGAACAGCAATGGTGCATTCAATTCAAACATACAATGAAGAATTAAAATTTCAAAAAAGTTTAAAATCATAATTTTTTTAATCCAGCGTTTCCGTTTTTATTATTTTTTGATCATCTACCTAACCAGCAAAAAAGTTTTTTATGCAAAGTTAACCATGTTTAGCCTCCAAAAATAAAGTCTTTAACTACGTTGAGTTTGTTCTTCCATTACGAAAATTACTATTCTGGGAGAGTATAATTATCATTTGAGAATGAGCATTTATTTTCCATATCTAATCTTCTTCTAGTTTTTAAAGTAGCAATGTGGTAGTTTGCCCTAAGTTAGATCAGACGGTCACACAAATTTAAAACTCTGCGCATAATAAAGTCAGAATATAATAATGGTTGGTATGAACATAGAAAATAAATGAAACTGTCATTATTCAGTAAAATAACAATATTTTCAGCTACAACCTTTGGATGCCAATTTTCCTTGGACCAAATAAAACTCAGCAATGTATCTACGTAGAAGATAGGAGTTAATCAGTGTTTGAAACAAGAATGAATAATTAGTATGGAGGAGTATTTTTGAGCATAGCTTCAGGCTAACATGCCTGAAGCTATGCTCAAAAATTCCTCCTCCCTCCATAGTGATTTTTAAGTGCTCTTATTTCAAACACTGTTAATAATCTTGCTGTTCATTGTTTTCTTAAGACCTGCTCAGTCAGCATATACTTGTTCAAAGTCCGTATTAAAAACTGTAGAACAACATTGAAAATTACATTTTAGTGTCTTTACATGTCTTTGGAAGGAACCAATAAATTTACAAATTTCATAACATTAACTGAAAAAACTTTTGGACAATAAAAATGTCAGTGTTGAGGAATGTCCGGAACTTTTATTGTCTGAAGCTTTTGCTTGGCTGAAATATTTAGCATTGAAATTTTTAAAGAACAAAATGTTATATTTTTTCTGACTTAGTTATATTTACATGTCAGTTTCATCGTCAATAATAACAACAAATTTTCTTGCAGGAATGCTTTCATGGGTACGTAGTGTTATAGTGTAAAAAATGTTTTTACATGTAGCTTAATGAAAGAAACTTGATAAAAGTTACTTGGAGACAAGAAATTCAAATTTGATACTGTTTATATGGAATTGTAACATTTTAGGACCCAAATGCCTTTATGACTTATTATTCCCACATGCTGAAATTTGTTTAGTGGCTGAAATTTAGGCATTATTTTGTCCGAAATAACAAAATATTTATCCAAAAACCTTTTCGCCGCAGCATTTTTGCCGAAACTAAACAGTGCCAAACTTTTCGATGTGAATGTATTTCATCCTTGTAAGTTTTATTTTTGTGAGATGGATCTTCCATATTTATTTTTTGCATAATGTACATTATTACCACTCATAGAGAGAACAAAGTAACATGCAAGACTGCATTCAAGTTATCAAAAAGAAAGCTGGCGACTTAGTTGCATCCAGAGTAAGTTCAAACAAGACAAGCACAAGATCTAGTACCAGTTCATTAAATAAATCTACAGAGTCAGCAAAAACTCAATCTGAAAATCTTCTATCAAGTAGCACAGCATCCATTACTACCGCAACATCTTTGGAACTTGAGAAACCACAACCAGGTGTTTTTGAACTTACCGAAGACGACAGATATTGGTTAATGGTTGACATTGGCAACAAATTATTTCACTTAAAGAAGAATATGTGTGAATCGGTTGAACATTGGAATTTCAAGTATGTTCCATTTTATATTCACTGAATGGTGTTATGTAAATGAATTTGAGAGTTTGAAAAATATGTTAATTGCAACATTATTGACAAAAGATTAAAGAAACTTTTTAGAGCATTTCCGTGGGTACATTTTCTTGCTCTATAAAAAAATAAATAAAATGGAAAATGTTTAATTCCCAGGAGAGTGCTCCTTTAATTGCATGATCTTTGATTCAGTGATTGAAATAAGAGCAAATAATTACTGTGGAGGAAGGATTTTTAAGCATAGCTTCAGGCTTTATAGCCTGAAGCTATGAACGTTGTTCTAACCTTACTTTGCTGACTTTGAACAGGTTTCTGCCAGCTGGCTGGGTCTTGTTTTACCAAATATTTATGCAATTATCTATTGTAGTACAGTTAGCACTCATTAGTATTGCCAAAAAGATAGATTATTTTTGCAAAATTTATTTTTGGTATTGAGATAATAATTATGAAGCAAGCCTGAACATAATAGTCGGATATAACCTGTGGAGGAGTGTTATTGAATATAGTCGTCTGATCTAAGAGTATACTTAAAAACTATGAAAACTATACTCTCAGACCTGACAATTATACTCGAAAACACTCCTCCATAGGTGATGTCTGACCATTATTTTCAGGGTTGTAAGGGTTAACTTGTACATATCCAAATAAGTATAATGGTCACTTTTTATAGATTTTGCGTTATTTATTTTGCATTATTTATTCAGTCATTATTTTATTCTTCATGATGCAAACACAAATGTGGTTATTTTAGCAATTCTTGGACAGCCTTATTTCATTTTGTCAATGTTTATGAACAGAGAATCTAATATACATTTATAGACTTCAAGAATTTGTAACACAGGATCGCAAACGAGAAAAAACAGCACCTGTGCGATCAACGTCACCAACAAAAACTGTTACTACTGATTTAACAGAGGTACAGATGTTAAAATAACTGCTGTTGATCACTGTGGAGGAGAGATTTTTTAGAATATTTTCAACCAATCAGAATATTGGCTAAACATATTCTGAAATATTTCTCCTCCACAGTAATGACCGGCAGCTATTTTAACCCCTACATGTATTATACGCTGCACCTATAACAAGTGCTCCAAAGTTGCTACATGTGGCAAACGAACACTAAAATGTCATCTCTTTTGGAGCTCATTGCTTCATAAAACAGTGAATAATCACTGTGGAGGAGTAATTTTTAGCCCACCAAACATACTTTAGATGAGCTGTTACTATCACATTGCAGCGGTGGCAGCCCGCTTTCCTTATTAGACCATGTTCCTGAAGTGATATAATTTTGAAATTTTGTACCAGCATTCAAGGTGATATTTCACATCTTTAAATTCTCTCCACTTGGGCCAGAGTTTCGAGAAAGAATGGTCCAATGATGTGGAACCGACCTGAAATTTGGTATCCGCTTTTTAGCCAATATTGAAAGACAGTTATTGACCTAATATTGTTGAAAAAGGGATTTTTTTCAAAACATTTGAATTCTATGAGACTGTGACCACATTCAATTAAAAGTTAACCTAAATATGAAATTGTAAGGGGAGGCTTCAAAGTTTGTGACTGAATCTTTATTGATATCAATTCTGCATGATTCGGAAGCAGCTTCTTCCTCAATTTTTCCAGATAATAAATAAATTGTGTTAAAAAAAGTGCTAAAAAACTTTAGGGACCATAACATTTTATTATGCAATGTAATGTTAAAGAGTTTATATTTAACACTAATTAATTAATCCATTTGTGAATAGGAATTAGAATGGGAAATAAAAAGAATTTAGTATTATTAAAATAAAGAAAATAAATTATTTTAAAGAAAATGTATTCTTCTGTTGCAATGTTGCAATGTTCTATTTTCTAGTGTTTCTTTTTTTAATTTTAACAACAAATGATGAAAACCACCTTTTATTAGATGTTTTATGTGTTAACTTATAATAAGACACATAGATCATTTCTTCAACCAATAAAAACACGTAGATCATTTCTTCAACCAATAAAAACACGTAGTATAAAATTTAAATTGTTGAAAGCATACAGCTTATTTCCTATATTAAGCTATAACATGCATTATTCTCTATTTCTATTTTGTGTGTAAATGACACAATGAATGTTGTAAAATGTATTTATGTACATCATAATATTTGTGTGCTAGGATTAACTTTCACTCAGCTTGGCAGACTACTCTAAATACCGTGCATTTGATTGAGAATGGTTGTAGGCTACAAAGGTAACCCCATTACAGTGATTATTTACTATAATTTTCAAGTATTGGTACTACATGCTACAAATGCACAAAAAAGCTCAGTTTCATCCTGTTCTAATTGCTTTTGTTTTTGAAATTTAATATTTGCATTGAAGTATAGAATCAATGGGCATGGCACCTAATTTCTAATAACTGAATTTTGTCATGCAACAGTCGCACAACCATCGTACGATGTGTTAGAAACATAACGTTGTGCAACCTATGTTCTGTTGAACAATAACCTTTAAGTTTGCACAACAGCTGTAGAAATAGAAAAAATTCTATATGGCAGTTGTGCCATGATGTGTACAAAAGTGCTTTAAAATTTTTTGTAAACAGATGCTGTTGTATTTTAAATCTTCTATTTGAATGGTTTTTGAAAACTCAGTGGTACATGATTATCATTCGACTGTCGTAGGACAATTTTTACATAATCGTTGTACAATAAAATTCATTTACTGGAAACCAAACTTAACACTTTTCTCGATATTATGTCAATTTGCCTTATTAAACACTGATATATGATGCATTTTTGTGCTTTTGCAGGGCTCGAAATAACAGCCGATCATCACTGTGGAGGAGAGATTTTTCAGAATATTTTCAGTCAACTTGGCTGAAAATATTCTGAAAAATCTCTGCTCCACAGTGATGACCGGCTGTTATTTCCAGCTCTGAAATACTCAATGTATTCTCAAAATAACTCTTCCCAAGGATAAATTTAACAAACTCAATCCTAGATATAAAAAAAGGCAACCAAAAATCCTGTAAATTTTGCTTAATGTGAGTTTTGCATCCTATTAGGTCAGTGGTAAATAATCACTGTGGTGAAGGGATTTTTTAGCATAGCTACAGCCTGAAGCCAAAATTGGTGGGAAAAGTGGAAAACGACCTTAAGATTATATTTGAGATTCTTCAAATTATATATTTGAGATTCTCCCTCACCTACATAACATATCACAACACAATCTACCTTTTTGTACTAATTTTCGCACATACTAATTTCTGCGCATTTGACAAAAATGTTACTTTTTGCTCTAAATTTAATACAGAAATTATGCACAAAACAATATGCGCAAGATTAATACGCACAAAAATATGGTTTTAAAAATAATCCTTGCATTTGCCACTCTAAATGAGAGGTTTGCCTCTCTAAACAAGTGAAATTATTTAACACACATAAAATTGTAAATGTACAAAAATTAATCCGCACAATGTTTTTTTGTGTGTGTGAAAATTAGTTTGAATAAGGTGTCTATTTTTCCCAACTTACTTTTTATTCTATTTATAATTTAAGTGTATAGTACACATATTCTTCAGCGGCCATAATAAGAGTTAATAATCACTGTGGAGGAGGAATTCTTAAGCATAGCATCCATCTGAAGCTATTTTTGCTCCAAAATCACTCCTCTACAGTGGTTATTTGTTCTTATTTCAACCACTAATTTAAATTACCAAGAATACATCTTCAAAGGAACATTTTTTATGTATATAATATATGTTTGCTGGTGTCAGCACTTTTTTTTTCTTCTTAACTGATCCCTGCTCATTATTGAAAATGCTGAATTATTTATAAATTATTCTGGGACCGCTATAGTCATATAAAGATTTGAAAAGTTTATTGCAAGAAAAAGCAGATCTCAAATTACAAAAATACCGTAGAGTTCTAAAAGTAAACGCCTCCCAAAAATAAGCACTCTCTGAAAGTAAGCGCATTTTTAATACCACTAATAAATCCCAAAAATAAACACCCGCCCAATAGTAAGCGCTCCCTGAAAATTAGCGCTATTCTTAAAAAGTGGAAGAAAAGTGCATTAGAAGGTGCGTAAAATCAAGGAGGGAGTATTGAAATTACCTGTGTTTAAGAGTTTACAATATTAAAAGAAGGGAGGAGAGGAAAGAAATGTGTTTTAAAACAACACCTAAGAAGTTTAAAGCTTGAAAAAGATAGAAAGTGCGTATAAAATACTGTCAAGCAAATAAGTTGTTTTATTTCATGCTCTGTTAACACTTTTTCGGTACCCAAACAAAATGGCTCCCCGAAATTAAGAACCCACCCGATAGTATGTTATTAAGTTCGAAAGTAAGCACCACACTTATTTCGGAACTCTACGGTATACTACCTTAAATATTTTGAGAATTTTGGCAAAATAATGATTTATACAAACAAATAGTATTTAAAAGGTTTCTGTTTGACATATTTTAAATTTTATCTTAAAAGTTGATTTCTAAGAGCCAAAAAATTTGCGGTGAAAATCAAAAGAAGACATTCCATTGGTAGAAATTAACATCACACCATGTGTGACATCACATCGATTTCTACCAATGTTTTGGCTTTCTACAAATGTTTCGCCTCATAGAAACCACAGCCTCATAGAAATCAATTTTGACAAAAACAGAAAGGCAATTAATTCAGGGGTTTGAAATAACTGTCGGTCATCACTGTGGAGGAGAGATTTTTTGGAATAATTTCATCTAACTTGGCTGAAAATATTCTGAAAAATCTCTCCTCTACAGTGATGACTGTCCGTTATTTCAACCTCTAGTTATTTTCATATGTGTAATATATAAACTTTATTATTCATGATATTCAGTAGTAGTTTCTCATGAAATAGTACTCGAAAGAAGATCAAATAATCACTGTGAAGAAGTTCAAAATCACTCCTCCACAGTGATTATAGGTTATTATTTTTATTACTGACAATAACTCTAGCAAACTGTTCACACTATTGCTCATTTCAATTGAATTTCAATTTAAAAAATTAATCAATTTCTACCAATGGAATGTCTTTTTTTGACTTTCGCCACAAATCTTTTGCTTTGCGGAAATCAACTGTAGCACCCTACTTGTTTTAGCGGCCGCAGTTCTTTCACGCAAAATAATTTAATTTTAACTTATTATTTTTTTATACTACATTCACTTCCATTCTCCATCGTTTGCTTATTGACTCTGGGTGCTTGCTCTATGTTTTTTTAATCATAAAAAAAAAAAAAAACATTCATGCTTTTTTAGCTTAGTTTACCATACTTCCTGTGGAGCTTATCGAGGTCAGCTGCTTATTTGAGGGAGTGCTTATTCAAAAATGTAGGAAATTGAAGGGGCACTTACTCAAACTCGTGCAAATTTGAAAAGGATAAAATTAGCTTAAAATATTCTTAAAATCTCTCCTCCACAGTGATGACTAGCAGTTATTTCAGCCCCTGGTCATCAGATTTTGAAATTATTGTTACTTCAGGTAGTAAAAATGTTCACGTAGAGATATTTTCACATTTCAGAAAATTCACAAAACATTTTATAGCTTCATTTTTGTAAATCAGTTATCTTAGAATATTGTCAAGGATTTATTTTTTATAAATGAGCTATTTAGAATTTTCTCTCAAACATTCCATGGGAACTTCTCTTTGTGAAAATCTTTTTACCTAAAGTGGGAAGGTGTTAGGCAATGATCTTGAACTCCTTTCTTAGAGTGGTACTGTATTACACTTTACTTACTTCAAACACAGATCGTTAAAATATTTTTTAGAGAATTACAATAACAAAGTAGATTTAGATACTTTTTTTTGCATATTTTATATTTTGATGTTTAATATTTATATTCGTGATATATTGGGTATGTATTGATTGTTGTGTTATTTACATTTTGATGCTGTACAGGAATTCTCCACACGTTTCGTTTATCTAGACCACTGGCATTTATTATTTAGTGGTTCAAATTAACATACCTTGATTCCCTTAATTGTCTCTAATTTTGCTTCCCCTATGTTTCACACACGCAAGATGGTCTTTTTCACATCCCATTAAAGGTGTATTTCATTCAGATAAAAAAAACTAACTAAACTCGCGTTAAGTTTTAACAAAATTAACTTACAAATGAAAGTCGAAAAGTTTCACGATTCGCATGTTTTTCACGAAAAATTATATATCACCTCTTCAGTTACCATTTTTAATTGTCTCGATTTCATATTATTTAAAATGGCTCTAGTTATAAAAACACTAGCCTCTTCCATAGACTAAGAGAGATAATCAACCTTCTTCTAGACTGTCTCGAGATTGTCTCGTTTATTTCAAAATCTATCAAGAATGTTATATGAAAAAAGGTTGAAACAGCACAAAGCAAGCCAAAAAAAATGTTAAATTTATAAAAAACATTGCCAATGAAAGATGAAACTTTAACTTTTTTTCACAAAAAGACTAGTTCTCTTGTAAGTATTTTTTAACCAAATGAAAGATGAATTGAGTTAAAATCGTGAGAAAAATGCAAAAACAAGTGCGAATGAAATACACCTTAATATTATATGTGCATTTTTTTGAGTTCAAAAATTAAAGGCGTTTGATTCATAAGGGTATTAAAATAAAAGTAGTAAAATTAAAGTAGTATTGAGTACCCAGTCCTTAAAATTCCCCTAATGATTCTGTTTGTACGGAATTTTACCTTTACATTTAGAACATTATTGTATTAGCTAGCCAAGGAATCCCATCACTTTGGTTTGTTCTAGTCCTAATCTTTGGTTGAAAGTTTTAATTCACTCATATTTTCTCAGAACTTAAAATCTCAACCTCAGATTATGGAAAAGGTATAAGTTCAGAGCTTATAATATACAACTCAGTGGGCAAATAAATGTTCAAAGTTTGCAGTAAAAATGCTAGAATAATATTTTCAACGTTGCTCTAGCGTCTTTGCTACTCACTTTGAAAAGAATTTTACCCACCGGGAAACCTTGTACAAGTCTCCAAATAAATTTCTTTGTTCTGGATTGCATTTTCGCATCCATCTATTTCATAAAGCAATATTTCTTGAATTAAGAACAAAAATAATCTCAGTGGAGGAGTGATTTTTGGGCATTGCTTCATGCCTTGTACTCCTTCAGAGTGATTATTTCATATTTTAGGTTATAATTTTTTTAAAAAAACCATAATATGTGTGAAGGATATGTATATACGGAGAAGAGTACCTACTTTGTGAAATTGGTTGAGTTTTTGGTTGGACGCAAAAAGAGAAAAAGGTTTGCGTGCTGTTACCAAAATTTCTAAATCACATGCCCTTAGAGAATGCTCACTGTCAAATTCCAGATATTTATACTTATGACCATAACACTTACCAACTATGTCTTTAACAAGTTTTAAGTTAACTAGAATCTTGGAAATTGATTATATTCTTAACGTTTAATCAGTGCAGTGTTCGAAATAAGAGCAAATAATCACTGTGGAGGAGTGATTTTTGAACATTATTTCGGGCTAATATTTCAGGCTAAAAAGCCTTAAACAATGTTAAAAAATCCCTCCTCCATAGTCATCATTTGCTCTTATTGCAAATGCTGCAGTGCTCTTCTCCTTAGATGATACTATTTTAAACCCATTTGAAAAATGTGACTTGTTAGTCTGTTAAAACAGATAGAACTATATATTTTAAAATTTACGAATATCATACAGTGTTAGAAATAAGAACAAATCACTGCAGAGGATTGAATCTTGAGCATTTCAGACTGCAAAGCCTGAAGCTATGCTCCAAAATCACTCGGCTACAGTGATTATTTGTTCTTATTTTGAGCACCATTACATTGTACAGGCCCTACTTAAGTCTGGAAATAACCTCAGGACATCACCTGTGAAGGAGTATTTTTTTAGTATAGTTTTCAACTGGAAAAAGTATACTCAAAAACATTCCTCCACGTGTGATGTTCATTATTTATTTTTAAGCTTGTCTACCTGCAGTTTTTGAAATAAGAGCAAATAATCACTGTGGAGGAGTTATTTTTGAGCATTCATGTTACAAAGCCTGAAGCAATACTCAAATCTCTCCTTCACAATGATTATATGCTCTTACTTCGAAAACACTGACCTGGTACAATATTGATTATTTGTCCAGTCTGATAAATTTTACGATTGACCATCATTTCAGTGTGTTCATATGTAGTATTATTACAGCCTGGTGATTTTAAGGGAAATTATAGAGTTTGTTCATGGCGTAATTGTCTTTTAGGTTCTTCTAGTTTATGTCTTTTAATGACACAGAGACCAGTGAGTTATTCCAATAGAAGACGTAAGCCTATTTCTCGCTTATATGATGTAGTCACAGACCCAAGATTTGTAAGCATGTGCAATAACATTATTTTTAAAACTGAAGCAAGCAGACTTTGAACAAGTTCTTACGTACTGGCATGAGTGGGGTTGTCATTATTCAGTATTCCATCCTAGTGGACAAAAACTTGTTAAAAGTCAGCAGTAAAGACGCTAGAACAACGCTGTTTGACGTTGTTCTAACGTCTTTACTGCTGACTTTGAACACATTTTTGCCCACTGGGATCTTTTTGGACCTATTTTTTGGATAAAATCATTAATAAATACCCTATTACCCTGCATAAGAGCGCAGCTCATTTAAAAAAAGCACATGTGCTCTTATCTCGGACAAAATCTCATGGTTGTTGGTTAAGCAAAAAATAACAAAGGTCTTGTATTTTCACCATAATTATTCTTTTTTACTAATAATTACTCTTTTTAACTTAAAATATTTTGCTAAAGCATCAATTTTATTTACTTGTAGTGTCAATCATTCAACTGAATATTTTACATGGCACTTCAAGCCCACTGTTTTAAGCATCACTTTCATCCTTTCCTAGACTTCAGATTGCATTCTGTTGGTTCGAAAAGTAAAGACACATGTGGCTTTAAGCAACTAAAATTCCATGAAAATAAAAATTTCATAAAAATAATTCGAAAAATTTAGATTTCCTTGTTAAAGGTGCATGCGCTCTTATGTGGGGTTGTAGGGTATTTTGAAATTGATAACTGGCTTCTCCCCTCCAGAAGTAATTTGAAGTCTTTTGACTTTGGCAATCCATTTCTTTGTAATTTCATATTTCACTGATAATACTTACATACTCTACAAAGTGAAATAAGAGCATTTTTTATGTTTATTTCTTGGTTTATTTTAGAAAAATAAATAAATTAGAAACAAACGGATAACAACAGATAGAAGAACAGTATCATGGTATGCTACAGTGCTCCAATTAAAATGAAATAATTACCATGGAAGAGTTAGTTTGGATGGGCTACTGCTATCACTTTTAGGCGGCGGCAGCAGCAGTGTGTTTTTCTTAATAGACCATCTTTCTAAAGGGCTAGCATTTTGAAATTTGATACCAGCATTTGCGGCAATCTAGAAGGGTTTTCTAAAATTATTTTGATTTTGTCTCTTCGGTCCCGAGTTATGGGCAAAAAGGATCAAAATTGAGTCCTGAAATTTTGTTATGGCATTCTAGGCAATATTACGAGACCGCTGGTTATTTTTTTTAATTTTGGGACCAAGTATCGGCAAAAAAGGGATTTTTTCAAAACTGGAGATTTTTGTTGACTTTAAAAATTTTTGAATTCTTTTTATAAGGATTTGACCAGAGTCAAATTTTGATTTTGGGAAGCTTCCTTTTTTAATTTTTAAATAAATATATAATGTGAGCATTACATTTATAAAAGTTTTATGTTTATATAGTTAAATGCCACAAGTTCATTGCTAATAGAAATCATGTTTTTTTATTAAACTGTAATTATGTTTAATACACTTATAATTTTAATAGTCCCATAGCTTATAAGTTAAAAGTATTCTTTATTATAGATACATGATATGTAGTGCTATGATGTGTAATGATGTATGAAATTTGTATATTATATATTATTATGATGTATGATGTATAGTATGTGTATGCAATTCATAGGTTTAACTTTCACTTGGTTTGGTGGACTACTTTTAATACCGTACCTTTGATTGAGCATTGCTTCAGGCTAGAAAGCTAAAAAATCTCTCCTCTTATTTCAAATACTGTCCTACTTTTTTGTATTGTTTGCAAAACAATTTCATGAAGCAAACTTTGATGATAGTTTGCATAAGCAAGATTGCCTGAACACAACTGTTAAACATTACATGTGGAGGAGTGTTTTTGTTTTAGTTTTTTTTATTATTGCTCTATAAGAAGTCAAGTTATTTTATTTATTCCATGGGATTGGTGAGATATGAGCATCAAATCTGAGACGTGCTATCTCATAGCTCCTAATTATAATTAGGTGCTAAGTTAGAAAAATCTATGTTAGAAATTCTGTGGATTTCACCTTCAAAGATTTATGCGCTAAAGACTGAACCCCTGATAAGGGTTTGACCATGAGTCCAAATCTCCAATATTTCAACTTTAGAATTTTTAAGGATCTATACCGTTTTAAAGGTACAAAATCACCCTGAGATGTTTTTTTCAAATTTTCCCTTCTGTAGTCTAGATGAAAGTTCATATTGTT